>JAEMON010000012.1:1407962-1423296 GCA_030264115.1 Lygus lineolaris
TGAAAGAAAGAAAGAAAATTGTGTTGTTTTCATTTGGAAGTGACAGTAGAAACAAAATCTCTCTCTCCTCTAGCTACATCCCACAAATCCCCCAGCCCTAGACTGTATCGGTATCGGTAAGTTGAGCAACCAGGAACAGTACCACCCAGAGATTAGATTAGGTTCCACATTCCCAATCCGAGAGTATCGGCACACCTCTACTTCCTACAGGCCAGGAGAAACCCCAGGACAAGACACTGCCTAGTTTGAACGTCCAGGATTTGAAGAATTCCTATTCAAGTAAATAAAAAACAGTAGTGTAAATTGAAACAGACATAAGAGGTGAAATGTGACGATTAATTTCCATTTCGCCACGACCTGAGCCATCCGTGATGCACTTCGTAGAATACTCAATACAACAATTTGTCACTGCTTGCTAACGTGTTTACGACAACAACAATCCAGCAAATTTTTAAATGTTCGAAGTAGCATCAAAAACTTACGTCTTGTTGATCAACAACAAGGGATCGGATCTTGAAAACTGGATAAGCACCAACTGAAGATGGGACACGGGGTCCAGGCGATCTATCGCCCTGAGCAGCGTTAACAGTAACACAATCTCTCAATATTATAACGTAAATTATTTGTTCCGTGTTTTATAAATTATGTTCAACGATGAACTGTTGAAATTGAACTTCCGTATCACAGTCGGATTGTGGAGGGGAATACTTACTTTTTTTTTGTCAAATGAAACGAATTTTGGACGTAGAATTTATGTATGTTCAGTTCATTTATAATGTGAACGAGACTTTAACGCGCAAATATCATACACAACCATGAGGGATATCTCATTTTTCATGATGTCAGACGAAAATGTTGAGGAAAGTCTCTAACAGATAATATATAGGTATGTATTACCTATTTTAACAAACTGATATCGATGAGTAAGGTTCACCATTCATGACATCAATACTAGTAGTTTACCATATTCGTAATGACGTAAGTGGTAACTTGAACTTCCTTGTTCCTTGTACATAATAATGAGTCGGAAATACCTAATAATATTATTTATTAACATGTGTACCTGAACTTAGGTGAAATACTTATATCACACGAAAATAGTGCAATAAATATGAATTTACACTATTCCTACTTCGTTGCCAAAGTTTATAAATAATAATTTAGGTATTTTACAGTAATGAGTGCCTGGCAATGAAAGAGTGCAGGATAGAAATACGTACGTAAGGGAATTGCAGTTTTCGTATCTTTCACACTTGCAACTTTGATTTTTTGGTACAGGAATAAAATGTACAAGGCTGTATATACAAACCCATACCCTGTAGTTAGGTACTTCGAAACTTATTTATGACTAAGTAATATGGAACTCTGATAATTACAAGGAAGTAATGAAATAAAACGATGGGGGAACACCACTAATTTTATACCTACAGGACAGTAGATGAAAATGTGTGCCAATTTACTAAGAAGCATCAGTACGAGTATCAATCAATCGTAGCACTCTGAAATATTCTTAATGTTCGTAACGCAAGTTGTTTCGGAGGCAGAAGAAAATATTCCATCAAAAACGCTCGAAAATGATGGATTTCGCTGTTCAAAATTTAAACCACCCTATCTTATACCTTTCCAGCATGCGCATTCATGCAATCATCGAGAGAATTAGTTCCCAATTCCCGTTAAGAGTTTTTCCATTCACACGAAAAAAATACCTAAAAATGATCCTAATCGTGGTAACAAGGAAATTAATATCATTGTAATTCAACAGGATTTCAGTTTTGCAATGAATCGTAATAGTGAGAACAAGTTCCGGTTTTACCCCATGAAGAAGAGATGAAAGGAAGCACATCAGGTAAACTCTTGTATACCTTCAACATGCCCAACACTTGAAGAATGACACATTTCGATACATCACAAACAGCTTGCCGAAGGCAAATGAAAGTGATGTGAATATGGTTAGTAGGCGATAATGATGGATGTCTGGATGATATGATGATATTAGCGGCCAAAATGTAAGAATGGATTCGCAACAACGCCCAAGAAAAAAAAAACAGCTTTTCTTGCAAAACAACAAAGCTTTATGTTCAACGTCCTGAGCTACTTTTGAGCTTGTAAAAAGACGCACACAGAAAAATGTTTCTCTTTTAAACGTGAAAAATTGCAAGCATTTCAAAAATGCTTTCGGTTGAAAACGTACCATTTGGCTGAGCGCTCCGGGCAACTGGAGTATTCGGGCACGACGCTCAGCTTCCTTCAGCGTGAGCGAGATTGAGCGATTGTGATTTTTAAATAAGCGAAGAGCGGACATCGCGCGACGTCATTTGTCGGTAACAATTGAAGAAGTCGGAAATCGAAAATAGAACAAAACCCAACACCATAGTACCACCACCACAAAACAAGAGATAATAAGAAAATAAAGAAACAAAACATGAAGCGTAAAACAAAGAAAATAGGTATCATTTTGAAAGTTGCGGGGTTTTAATGAAAAATTGAAGCACCTTGTTTGAAATAGAACAAACAGGTAGAGAACAAAAACCCTACAAAAAAACTGATTAAGAGGTCTATTTGGGGAGTGGAAGTAAGAGTGGCTGGTTGGTATGCACCTGAAACCAGGATAATCTACGTATTTATCTTCCAAATCTAATGAAGTTACTCAAGGTTTAATAGCACAGACAGTCCAGAACCAGTACCGGATGGAACTGAGTTCTGAAAAGGGAGCGATTAAGTAAAGGGTGAGAGGGAGGTTTGTCCTCGGAAGAACATCGAGCGAGCATTGAACCGTTCCGGGCGAATTGAACCGTCCCAACAGTTCTAGAAAAAATCCAGAACTGGTAGAACTAGTCCCGAACGGTCCCAGCTTCACATCTGACGCTGTGAAAACGAGCTAAAAGGGGCCTGGACTGGACAGACGGTCCCAGACTGTGTGCGAACAAACCTTTTCAGTCACGTGTGGATGAGTTACATTTATATTTAGCCACTATTTCATACACGTTTAATTAAACAAGATCAGGTGTAACAACCCATAACAATCACTTTGTTAACCCCCGCAAGAACCTACGAATTTATATATTATGAAGGAGTACCAACCAGCTCTCCTGTCTCCCATGAATAATTGCCACAACAGAATGGTGGACAATACAAAACTAATATTTACAGCCCTAATTAACTAATAGCTTCTCCAGTGTCCCCATCACTCTTGTCAAGACGTCACTAGAATAAACTCAGTCCTTAAATTATTATCAGCTTTTTGAAGGTAACCCGTTTTTCCACAAGTCCCATGAAACAAGTGAATATACATCATGAATCCCAAAAATAATTAGCTACCTACCAATATTATTAACATAGTTAACAAGTTATATGAAACAAAACACATGTTGAGCTACATTTTCCTAAGCATCACCTATTAGTTCTGTGCAGGAAGTACTCCGTGAAATGTTAAAAAACGTATTGTCATTTGGCTTCTTTAGAAGTGGATTCACAATACGTGATGTATAATTTCTAAATGAGTATGTTTTGCCTGAATTGGTAGAAGAAGTCACTGGTATTGCGAAATGGTCGATCACCCACTGTAGTGTTAGAAAGGTAGGTTTGGACGCCACCAGATGAGTTAATGATTTTCTTGATCCCTAATGGTTAAGTATAACGTTCGTTCTAAACTACTGGACTGTACATTTCAACCGGAACGAATGCTCTTCTATGATTTTTACATATTTTTAGTGCTATTAGAAAGGTAAAGGACTACCAGATGAGGTTATTATTTTCTTCGTTCTTAATTGGTTATCACGTTCGTTCCAACGTTAAAATTACTTGACTGTGTATTTCAACCATGAACAACTGCTCTTCCATGATTTTTACATAAAATTACAAGTGTTTGAAGGAAATCCAACTCCACATCGAACCGATCTATAACCTGTAACATCTCCAACAGTCCTAGAAAATGAGGCGTGTGAAGAGGTTATGTGTAGTTAAATAACAAAATTATGAGTATCTCGACCAAAATGTACGTGAACATTATGTTTGAAACCAAAGACAAAATGTTTTAACCACATCGATCGAGTTACGTGGTCTTCATTCCCAACACTGATGGACAATGAATTCGATTTTTCTCCAAAATTGCCACTTCACCATCACAAGGGCATAACAATTTCACGCATTATAATACAAAAACCCTGAAAAAAAAACAATATTGTTTATGATCGAGCCAAAAGAGGTTAGAAGGCAGAAATGGTATCATTACCTCTCGAATCGTGAGAGTGTGAGACATCATCTGAACGTTCAGCTGCGATTGAGACGTTGGAAGGTTTTCAGAAGACCTTGAGCGTATCAGCTGTCTGGAGTTCGACATGACGTTGGATCGCGCTTTTAGCGTCATCTCGGTTTTGGTGAAGACCCGGAAAATGTAAGCAGAACTGAGCCCTCTGATCCCGAAACAGACTCTAAGAAGTTTTCTTGGGCCCACCTGAAAACACGTGGAACTTTTCAATTTAAGATGTTTGAATGAAAACGATACCTAGAATAAAATATTTTCTAGCTATTATACAGGGAGATTCAAAAAGAATACCACATCTTTGAAAATGGAGAACTCGGCAATGAGAAAACGGGGAGCTAGCTATGTGTCGTGGTTCGAAGGTAGAATCAGTTTGTATAGAATCACCGAAATTGGTAGAATAGTTCCGAGATTATCCCTATGACAACAAATTTCAAGTTTGATCATGCGCAGTAGCTATCGTGATGAAATTTATAGGTAATTGTCTTAGAGTCTACCCCCAACAACCTTCAAAAGAGCGAAATCTATCCATTAGGAACTGAGAAATCGTAGTTTCAGGAAAACTAATTTCAATTTTGCGCATGCCCAGTAGGTATTACTGATCCAATCTTGACGAAATTCGTGGGTAATTGTCAGCACATAACTACCTCCCGCATTTGAGCGAAATCGATCCATTAGGAACTGAGAAATCGTAGTTTCAGGAAAATGAATTTCAATTTTGCGCATGCCCAGTAGGTATTACTGATCCGATCTTGACGAAATTCGTGGGTAATTGTCAGCACATAACTACCTCCCGCATTTGAGCGAAATCGATCCACTAGGAACTGATAAACAGTTGTTTGAGGAAATTCACGTTTGCGCATGCGCTCACGCTACTGTTGGGCCGACTGCAATGAAATCTATAGGAGACCTTCTAGGGTCTAACCCTGGAATCCCTGAAAATGTCACCGAAATCGGTCGAGTAGTTGCGGCTTTATGCCTGTGACTGCGAATTTCATGTTTCATGTGTAGCAACTAATGATCCTATTGTGACAAAACTCTTAGGTAATCGTCTAGGAGTCCGTCCCTAACTACCCCTACAAATTTGAGCAAAATCGGACCATTAGGAATGAGATACCGGGGTTTCAGGAAATTCAACTTGCGCATGCGTACACTCTACTACTGGTCCGACGGTGATGAAATTAATAGGGGACCGTCACAGGGCTAAACCGCAATTCCTGAAAATTTCATAAAAATCATACAGGTACTTATCTAAGCTTCATGTAGTTTTGCCGGGGACAAGGAATTGACCACAGACCGAACAACGACAGACAGACATGGAACCAAAACTGTTCAGAAAGCTCTGAAACGTGAAAAGCTAGTAGAAATTTTGGTTTTGGAGGACACAATTTTTTCATTTCTAGCACAAATGCATAGCTTTGTTACCTTTGGTAGTGATTAAACAAAATCGAAAACTCAGGCAAAAAAATTGACCATGACATGATTGTGAATCACTTATGGAGATTTGGTATCGTGTTGCTGACCATGAACCAGAAACTGATCAGCAACACGATCGAGAATCTTCATAAACGATTCACAGTCATGTTATGGTCACTTTGTTTGCCCGCCGGAAACTGGCCAACAATACGCGCAAAACGCGTAATAATTTGAATTGGATAGGCTGATTAGGTTGAAGCTCTTTACGCCAGGCAACTCTTGAATCAGACAGTCCTCAATCAAAAAATCTTGATAGTGTAAGCTTTGTGGATCTGCCTGGTGGGTTTTGCACAGGCCAAGTTAGTGATAACTTATCGGTGATATCATGAATCTTCAATGAGGTGATTCATCTCGAGCTGATGATGGTTATAATCTCAGCAGGTTCGAATTCCACTCGATACGCACGTAACCGGAGCTGTGCATGCTAACAGTTCGACACATTTTGAGCTATTTACGCAAGCTTGTATGGTTTTTACGTTGTACGTCCCTTACACGTTTTTTGTGTCCATGTGAACCCAGCTTTACGCATCTGTAACAAAATAACTAACCACTGATTGTGCTTCCAAGTCCTGTGACAAGTCTGTTCCATTCCGTAATATATTAAACATTCCTCACAATACGGTCCGCTCTGTTGCCCCAAGAGATACAAAAACTCTACTGCCTTTTTAAAGTATGTTCACAGATCAAATTCTCACGCCACATAAAGTGTATGTACCTATTTCGGAACTAGGTGAATATGGGCTGTTACCACAAACGCTTTCAGTTTTCCCCATCCATTACCAAACCAAAATGAGTTCCATGGCAATTCAAAGAAACTATGGACATTACCAACAGATAATTATTATGATTATGTGATGGTTAGGTTGGTTAAAATGTAACAAAATACTGGATACTCACTGGGATCTGGTTAGCGAACTTTGCAAGTGCTGAATCCACACCCGATTCGGCGATATCCTTAGTCCACGAGGCAGAGTTCTTATGGAAAAGAAGGAGGATGGCCATGGCCACTCTATAAAGCACTTTGATTCCTTCGTTGAGATAACAGTCCATTACTCTCACCTAAAGATCAGATTATCGAATTGAATTCATCAATATCATTAATCAATATAATATAAACATGCAATACCTAAATATTACCTAGTTGTTATTTTTTTCATTTACAGTTCTGACGATCGAGCTGGAATGTGTGAAACTGTGTCCCAGCACGGAGTAGCGATGACATTGGAGAAGTTTGAATTTCCCAGTCAGGGAACAACATAGCAAAAGTTGCTGCAAACTTCGGAAAAGTTGCTAAAACTTAGACTATAAGTTGCTAAACTCCACAAAAGTTGCTGACAATGGCAACAAAAATAATAAAACTTGAAACTTGTTCATTAGAGAATTTCCGAAGAAAATTCAGCTATTGCAATGACTTCAAAATGTTAGTTATGCAAATTTTCAAAAATTTTCTCCATGGAGATCCGTTTCAGACTATTCTAAAACTATTCCTGGAGTTTAACACTCTACACGTTATCTGACCCTAGAATCGAGCTAAAAAATCAAAATGCCAAAAAGAAAGGATGAATTAGATGTCCAGAATTTTTGGAGTGCTCCAAGGGGTCATATTTAGGAGACTAAGTGTAAAAACAGTGGGGGTTTTCAAGTGTGAAATACCATCTTGAACAAATAACAATAGAGAGTTCCTAGTAGATCCGATTGCTTGGAAACTGCGTGGTATCGTATCCCAGGACACTACTGCGCATGCCCAGAACTCGGTGGTATCGTATTGTCGATACCACCGTGGTATTAGGTGGTATACATACGATCCGTTTTACCGGATCCGATCAATCGTATTGTAGTGGTATCGTATCTAATAACCTACTATCCCAGTAACAGTTTTGTTTTCCTGCCGGTGGGGTTAATTTGAAGTCGAGTAGTCGAGTCACGAGTAAGTGAAATCAGTAAGTGAAGTCATTTGACGAGTAGGTGAAGTCGAGGCACTAGTAAAACGAGTTTTACAACCAAAACCACGACCACGGAGAACATACATGTTTCGCCAAAAACAACAGACAACTAGGCGAAGGGGACGGGTTTCGGTTTCCCGCTTCCGAGTTGTGTTGTTTTTTCGTGACGTGTTCCCGAGATCGAAGTTGCCGAATCTCTGAGCTTCGAGCTATAGATTTAGTTTTTGATTGAACTACAGGAATCCGTATAAAAGTGCGATATCAACCCACTCACATAAAGCTCTAGCATGTGTGGCAGGTCTGCCATGTCTGAGGTTTATTGGGAAAAGGAATTGAAATTATTGGAAAAAAGAAAGGAAATTTGAATAAATTGTTCCTGGTTTGGAGAAGGGAAAATGGCGTTCAAAGTGTAAGGAATTCCTATTCCTGTCTCTGCAAGATGCTATTCATGTTTAACGTCACTATAAGATGCTACAGTAAATTGTTGCTATCTGTGGTATCTGGTCAGCTGGGGTTAGCATTCGCGTGGGGTCGCCCTAGACAACCGTGGTATCGCATCTCGCATCAGTGGTATCGTATTGTATCAAAAACTACTAGGAACTCTCTATTATCTCTTCTACAACAATCATCCACCAAATCGGTTAAAATGATTCTTTGAAAATTTGCTCATCAACTCATGCTGAATGACAGGAAACTGTCTATGTTTACTTATTTAGATGGATCAGATTTAAGCATCGAGCGATTGATGGCAACTGGATTTAAAATAATGGTTTGTCACCCCAATGATTCGTAGAGAATGATCACTACTCGTACTAGTCGTACGTTTGATCATATCAAACATATATTTGACATGATCTATATGTTAGTTGAGATTTGAAGAATGATTTACCACGTGGTTGAAAGGGAGGTTGTGGAGGACCCACCAGATCCAATCGGTGTATATTCGCTCAGCGCGCGACGTAGGACAATGCCGGCTAAGGGTTGCTGCTGCTGACTTCTGCAATGGAAATTTGACCTTTTATAAAATTGTTGTTGTATTGTTGCAGTTGTGCAGTATAAAATTGTGGGGACCACAAGCAAACACAGTTCCCCAATAAATGATCTACCATACAATAAAATGTAATCTTGCTCACCAATCACTTCTCTAAAATCATGTCCTCAACTCAAGTGATAGTCAGAACTAGTTGCATTTTGTATTCTAGGAAGGTAGACACTAAAGAAAGTGGGATCATCTAGGTGATTCTAGATGTTAGATGACAAAATGGTGATTCCAGTGTCTTTAGTAGATACCAACCTAACCTACTTTGAAAGAATCGTTTCCTCGTTTCGGACCTAAACAACGAGTGTTCCCACCCCTCCAACCACTACTTGTCAAGTTTTTAAAATGGTTTTTTAATTTTTTACAACTTTTGGTTGGTTGCATTCCAGGGGAAGATGTTCACAAACATGGAAGTAGAAGTAGAATTCCAATTCCTACTTCCACGGTCACAGAGTAGGAATAGATTCCTATCCCTACTTCCATCGTCATCAATGTTGAGGAATACATGAACTGAAGATTGCATCTCACTGAGGGTATACAATACCTAGGGATGGGGAATCGGGAAAAAGTATCGGTTTTTTAATCGACTCAAAATTGAAACTTGAAATCGATTTTATCAAAATCGTTTGCGAAAAATCGATTTTTCAAAAATCATTCAAACAAAATCAGAAGTGGAAACGGGTGTTATAGGAGTCATAAAACAAAAAGTTTTCCACTTTTTAAAAAAAATCTATTTGAAAAACATCTGGTGCGAGGCTTCACACTACTTTCCTCACCCGTAGAAAAATGGCTGTTTTTGTGGGTTTAACGCTGATTTCGACCCTCAGGATATTTTCGTGGAGGTGGTATTTGAGCTCGTGTTTACTTAATAGAAAAGTAAGTCCTGTGAACTTCATCAAAATCGTTGGAGTAGTTTGTGAGGAAATCTGAAAAATGTGCTGAAAAGAGGTTTTCAGCACTTGTTTGCTTAGTTTCTAATAATTGACCTAGAGGGCTGGAATTCTTATTGCCTCATCCTCTTACATGTAGAAACGATTTGTTGAGAAATCGTTATTGAAGAATCGAATCAGATGAAAATCGATTCAAAAAATTTGGGATATAAAATTAATTTTTTTTTTTTTTATCGGCAAATCGTTCCCCATCCCTAATAATACCTCCCATCACACTTGGAAAACTTCAAAATGTTCGAGTCATCATAAATATGACACTTTCCTACTAATAGGGTGGAAATCACTTGTTGAAACTTACGACGTGTTTTTTCGTGATGTGCATGACTGTGCGCCAAGTAACTTCGTGGAGGAGCTTCGTTTGATGAAGGAAAACGGGAGATTTACAAGCAACGAGAGTGGCGAGGCAACTATAACACTGTTCCTCTGCGAACAAAGAGATACGTAGATGATTAAAATACTGCAAAAAGGCTATTCCGTTGCCTTTGTGGATTTCGTTGATTATGTGTCCTTTGTACTTAGGACTAGTTGAGTTTAGATCTCAACTAGTATTAGGAAGTTGTTGAGGTGGGTCCTTCTTCCGATTTCCATGTGTGTCTCGCTCTGAAACCCCAGAAGGGTATCAGTATGGGGGAATATTTAGTTGAAGAAGGACAATATGTGTTATATGTATGACTTTTTGTGTTCTTAGGAAAATTACATAAGACAGCGTTAAAATGGAGAAACAATGAGCGTGAATATAGTTTACAGCAATTAATCCTGATCTTCTTTTATCTTAAATTTGTTTAGAACAGGCCCCGACATTCGAGTGTGACTTTTCACGGTCGTGTTACAAGAGCAATTATAGCACAACTCGAGAAGCTGAAAGCGTTATCGATGTAATCAATGACTGATTATGTTTACATAGGTACTCTTACTACGCTTACCTACCTGTTTTTCTATGTTTGTTGGCGTGAGAGAACAGAAGACCCTATAAACGAAAAAAAACATCTACCTCAAATCTCTGTATCTCTAGGCTATCGGTAGGTGCCTGCTACCTAATTATCCGTATCAAGTTGGAACCTTGTCAAAGCTCGAGGCTGCAGTTGAAGCCTTGTCAACCCTTTATAGATAAGAGGCATAATTACCCCTATAAATATAATAGATTTCTGCTAACACATTTTTAATTGTATTCATAAAAAGTACTTACCTAGTTAGCTCAGGCTCAGGTAAGCCATTCGAACCTAACTTCGACATGATAGCTATAGGTGTATGGAAAACAGTTGGATGATTTCCAACATTTATTTCTACCATTTATCTCATTTTCAAACTGGATATCCAAATTGCTAAATCTTGGAGTATTATGATTTTACTGGTGTTGATTTTAACAGGTAGGACAAAAGAGCCACTAGGCTCTTCAAATATTTGACTTCATAATTGATTCTCAATTTCTATTGTGTTGACTGAAGTGGTTTGGATTGGTAACTGGTTCTGGAAATTTAATTTGTATATTTCAGAGTACAACGTCGCCATCTTCGACACTTAAATAAATTGTCTCTACTCGAAGAACTGACTAAATAATATGTAGTCAGTTAAATTTATCTCATGTATATTATCGAAGAAATCAAGTGTTATTAAGTTAGGAGCAAAACAAGTCAGATTTTGCTGCATGAATCTGCTACAGCCACCTTGACCATATTTGAATTAGTAAATAAGCCTCACGACAGCTGCGCGCAATCAATGCATTGAGTATGATTTGATATTAAATAATCGTCGTTGGCATAGCGATGGACGTGTGAGCTTACCAGTCATATAATGAAGGAGGAGGGCTGCGATAGGGTACACCATTGGGGAGTACGTGATGTCAGGGCAGGAAAAACCCAAAACGCAGACCACTCGGTCCGCTACTTTCACACCTGAAAAAAAAAGAAGCATTTTATTAACAGTAGAATCATTATAGGTCTGTTCTAACAATTCGAGTGTGAGCAGAAGGTTCAGCACAAGTAAAATATTCGAATAGTTGGAACAGACCTGTTGTTACAGATATTCTAAGAGAAGAGGAGCTCGCCCAGCGGCTCGAAACATCGTGAGTGGTATCTAGAGAGCACTTAGAACATAACGAAACTAACTAAAAACTCACAAAAGTAATTAACGACTGTTATAACTCAGTGTTAACTACAGTGGTTATCTACTAACTACTTTAAAATAACTAAATTTCCCTCGTAACAAACGTGTTTATTGAATAAAAGCCAAAGTAAGGCAAATTTCACGATGAAGGAAGAAGGCGTGGGACATCTGCTAACTATAACCTATATCTGTAACCTGGCCAGGAACTTACACATCATTTCGCAAACAAATCTCATGGAAATCGGTTCTACCGTTGGAGTAACAAACCCTTCAAACAAACCAAGCACAATATTAATTAGTGCGTACCTGTATCATATTTACCAGCAAATTTGCCCGTGTTGACACGGATGGTTTCGGAAGATTCTCAATGCTCTTGAAACGTCACGTGGTGATACAAAATACCTAGTCGGATTTAAATACCCGTGTGCCGGTTGTGAAGAAATGTCGATTCTAGGTGAAAGATGATGGTGAGAGTATTCTACCTGGTCAGGAACTTGCTCATCATTTTGCTTCCTCACTACCGAAGGTAGGAAGCTATGTATTCGTGCAAGAAATTAAAAAAATTTTTGTCCTCCAAAATCAAAATTTCCACTTGCTTTTTACGTTTCAGAGCTTTCTGAACAATTTTGGTTCCGTGTTTGTCTGTCTGTCCGTCTGTCTGTCTGTCTGTCGGTCTGTAGTCAATTCCTTGTCCCAGGCAAAACTATATGAAGATGTGGTCCGAATTAGATGAAATTTTCAGGGATTGGGCGGGTTAGCCCCGTGACGGTTCCCTATCAATTTCATCGCCATCGGACCACTAGTAGCGTGAGCGCATGCGCAAACGTGAATTTCCTGAAACCCCTATATCTCAGTTCCTAATTGACCTATTTCGCTCAAATTTGGAGCGTAGTTGTGGAATGACTCCAAGACGATAACCTATGAATTTCGTCACGATTGGATCAATAATAGCTACTGCGCAAGCGCAAACTTGAAATTTGTTGTCATAGGCGTATCTCCGGAACTACTCGACCATTTTCGGTCAAATGTCAGGGGATTACGCGAGTTAGACCATAGAGGGTCCCCTATGAATTTCATCACCATCGGACCACTAGTAGCTTGTGCGCATGCGCAAACGTAAATTTGCTGAAACTACGATTTCTCTGTTCCTAATGGACCGATTTCGCTCAAATTCGGAGGGTAGTTGGATGTTGACCATTACCTACGAATTTCTATTCGATTCTATTAGTAATCCTACTGCGCATGCGCTATTTTGAGATAAATTTCAAAGCCATAACTCCGGAACTACTCGACCAATTCTATTGAACTTTTCAGAGATTGTACGGCGTAGCCCCTACTCATTTCCCTATTAATTTAATAACCATCGGACCATTAGTAGCTTGTGCGCATGCGCCAACGTAAATTCAGTTTATATGGACGGATTTTTCTCAATTTTGGAGGATAGTTGAGGGCTGACTCCAAAACAACTACCAATGAATTTCGCCCCAATTGGGTAAGTGATGGCTACTGAGCATGCCCAAACTTGAAATTTATTGTCATAGGCATGCTCCCAAATCCGAAACTATTCTACCGATTTCGTTGAAATGTTTTATAACTGATTCTATACGTCCATGTTACTAAAGTGAGGAAGCTATACTGCCCACCCAACTTGGCAGACGTTTTTTTCAATGTAGAAAAGAACAAACATCAAAATTGGTGCTGCCGTTCGAGCTTGACTGAGCCACGAAGGGACACGAGCTTAAAAATTTAAATGGAGTGTACACCAGCCTTGTTAGAAACTACTTACTTAAGACTATACCATGTAAGTTAAGTAACTATTTGTATATGAATAGGTACGTTACCACCAATCCATATTGTCTATCTTCTCAATAGCACTCATACCTACCTGTTTCTAGTTTTATAATTCCTCTTGTTCTTATTTTCATGTAGATAACCCATGATTAGGACCCAGACCCTGGATAGAAACGTTGAGAATAAAAAATCAACTCAAGTTAAGTTAAGTTCGTAATTTCAACTACCCTGCCTGCTTGACAATCAATATTATATATGTATAGTAAGAGGAGAGGATCGTTCCTTCTTCGAAAGGTAGGTAGAGCAACAATTGGGCTAAATTGAATGTAATAAATAGTTTATGAATCCCAGTCGCTTCTACACCAACAGAAACCCATTAGCTGTCAGTCAATCCCAAGGTGAAGGCGGCAAGAGCAAAATAATTATTTCCATCGATTTGTTATGAGCTTGGAGATCGTTACCTTCCAATAGGTGGTGGTTTCGCGTCACAAAGCACTTCTTTTCATGCAAATCGATATGAGAATGAATAATACATTTCATATTTTCGTCGCAAAAGTCGGTTTATGCCTCGGTTGTGTGGTTTTGCTTCGACAACTAACTAACTGCCTGACCAAATCAACTTTCCACCAAATCAAACCAACACGAAATAGTTTCAACTAAGAACAAAAAATGAAATTGTATTTTCCTCCTCAGTACCTAAGCACCGAAGATGGGAATGCTTATGTGTTATGTATGGTCGAGCAACCAGTGATGGGCAAATTCATATTCAAGAGTCTAAATACGATTTTTTTCATACTCTTGAATTTCTGTGAATATAAATATGAATAAAATGGTCAGACTTTGAATATGATTATTCAAAGAACTAAATCACTCGAGACGAAGTTGTGGAAACCCATTTCAATAGGATGAGATCGGAGTTAATGAAAAATACACTGCCAAGGACGTAGCACAGAAGGTTCCTCGTGGGCTTCACAGTATGTCACCATTAAATTTTTAGAAAACTAGAAATGACCTGAAATGAGTTCGCCATGCTTCATGACGATAGAATGAAATTGTTCTATTACGAACTGAGATAACGTAGTCTCACGAATTTTACGTTTGCGAATGCGCACACGCTACTAGTGGTCCGATGGCTGTCCAACTAATAGGGCACTGTCTAGGGGCTACCTCGTACAATCTCAGCAAATTTCACCGCAATTGGCCGAGTAGTTCCAGAGTTATGACCATGAAACGCATTTCAAAATTGATATTTTTGCGCAGTACTTTTTAATGATACAAGCATGTCGAAATTAGAAGGTAATGGTAGCCCTCAGCTACACACCGAATTTGAGCGAAATCGGTCCCTTTCGAACTAGGAAATCGTAGTTTCGGGAAATTCACGTTTGCGTGATGAAATTCATAGAGGGCTCACTAGGGTCTAACTCGATTAATCTCTGAAAATTTCACTGAAATTGGTCTAGTTGTTCCGTAGCTACGTCTATAACAACAAATTTAAAGTTTGCGCAGTAGCTATTACTGATCCAATCGTTATGAAATTAATAGACGATTGTCTTACAGTCAGCCATCAACTATCCTCCAAATTTGAGCTAAATATTTCGAATAGGAACTGGGATATCGGGGTCTCAGGAAATTCACGTTTGCGCATGCGTTCAAGCTACCCATAGTCTGATGGCGATGAAATTCATAGGGGACCATCACGGGGCTAACCCGCACAATCCCTGAGGATTTTATTGAAATCGGATAAAAATTGTGGAAGTTATGGCTGTGGCAA
>JAEMON010000012.1:1429849-1445566 GCA_030264115.1 Lygus lineolaris
AAGGGGGTGGTCTTCGTTATCTGAGACACCCTGTATATCTAAATTTGCACTAGAATCGTCACACAATAAACTGCGTAGCGGAGGCGCCCTGCCCAAATTTGAAGGAAGCGTCCGATTGACATAAGCTCGAAAGAAAGCAAGAAGGAAGGCTTTATATATTAGTATTTTTTGTATTATTCACATTTTATGTATTATATAGTTGTAGTTTTTATTTCTACATAAAACTGACTGTTCAATTGGCTCGAAGAATTATTATTTTCATTCGATTGGCCCTGAATTCGATTGAGGTTACTTGTTATAATCATTAAAAATTAATTACCTTTTCCAATTCTGTTTTGTGTTAACACTAAAGGGCGAAACCTGTAGTGCTAACACAAAAAGAAAATTGGAAAAGGTAATCAATATCTAATATTATAAATAATCAAAGAATTATCTTTAAATAAATTATTAGTTTAACAAGTATTAATTTGAACATAGTGCAAAATGAGATTTTTATTAACTATCAAGAAATCTTATGCACAATATGCAGTGGGTTAATCCCCAAAATGCGATAGGTACCTAGGTACTCTCATTTTTTCTTTCGAACAATGACTTGGAACATCGGTAGGTAAACAATTTCGTTCGTAACTAAAGTAGGTGCTTTCTTTGTCTTCATGCTTCTTCTCCCATATTTCGCTGAACTCTCACTTACGACTCAGCACTTATTAAGTACGAACCTCAAGCGAGCCTCATAGAACCAACTTATGTGTACAGTTACGTACGTACCAATAAACTTCTCCAAGTTGAGGCATATTTTCGTGGAGATAGCCCCGCGTAGAAAGACAAAATCGATTTTAGAATCATAAATAATAACCCTCTTCACCCTTCTGGATACCTACTCTTCCCGACTTACAAGTTCCTATTTGAAAGCCCTTCCATTGCTTCGCATGAACCTCACTCAACGTTAAGATTTCTCAAAAATATAGAAACCAAAATAAATACCTATGGTCACACTAGCAGATGTCTTGATCAGAAGAAAGAGTACCAAACCAAACGATTTTAGGATCAATAATGAAATGAGCTATTATCATTCAGGGATATTAACAAACCAAAATAAGATGCAGTTGAATAAAGAGCTAATATCAAGAGTCATTAACTAATTCTATAGTCTTTAGAACCTACCTACCAGAATGTTCACAATATTTATGTTGAGGACAATTCATAATTATAATAAGCACAAGAGATTATTTCTCCGAAAATTAAAGCATAAGATTAATTTTAGTGAAGTCCTATTTTTTTCCCCCCCATTTTCCCCCTCTTAAAATTCTTCCAATGTTTTCCCCGGGGAAGGCTAAAAATGGGAAATTTCCCCGTTATAGAAACCCAGCAGAGAACAGTAATAACTAAGCAATCCGTAGATCTCTACACCAACATAAAAATTTCAAGGACCCCTGAAAAATAGCTAAAATTTCAAGGACTCTCTATATACAGGGCGTCTCAGCTAATGATGCCCCCCTTAATTCATTAAAAAGCCATTTAGAAAAAAATTCAAATCGTAACCCCCCTAAATTTTCTGCGCAGAATTCAAAAATCACATTTTCGCCTGCCGCGGTGACGCGCTATGGTGCGTTTGGCCCACAAACTTGGTTTTTTTCCCAGATAGAAACCCTAATTTTTCATTGCGAACTCCCATTCTAAGCAATATTTCATGGAAAAATTACCCCTCACGCGACATTCGGAGTGCGCAAAATAGTGAGCAAATTTGTACGTAGAAGGTCTCGGCCATTTTCTTAAACGAATAGTATCGATAGTTTTCATGCAGCAGAAGTATTTATCAAGTAACAAAAGTAAATCATTCTCAAACGAATATAATTACACAACAATTCAATTCAGATAAATTAAGGTTTATAAATCAATTTATGCATACCTACTTAGTTCATTACACCTGGTGTTTGAATAAAATGTTTATGTTTTACATAGAAGAGAGAGAGTAAATCATTTTCAAACGAACATAATTACACAACAATTCAATTCAGATAAATTAAGGTTTATAAATCAATTTATGCATACCTACTTAGTTCATTACACCTAGTGTTTGAATAAAATGTTTATGTTTTACATAGAAGAGAGAGATTTGTTATATTTATATTGTAGGATATAACACCGCAACTATCTGATGACACTCCGAAATAGGTATTTTTACGGACAGAAACAAAACATCAGAACTCGCTCGACTACCGAATCGCAACTGCCCTGTTCCAGGCTAGGACACCAGGAGCGCTGCACTCGAGTATCATGACGTCAGCTTCAAATACCTTTCGGGTGTCATGGTAACAGAACCAAACATTCACTTGGCGCCTTTTTTCCATTATCAAAACTCTACAATTAGGAACCCATCTATCATATCTAACAATATAGAAGAGACGTTGGAAATAGTATAATTAGCTCCATAATTATTTATATAGCGGTACCACCAGTTTAAAATTCTTTCTTGATCATCCGACTCCATAATTGCATCACTGTCGAAGGGTGGTTAAAAATAAAGTAGCTACCGAATTAGGCAGGTATGAACTGCGTTGACGGTTTATTGCATACGTAAATAGCGACGTTAACACGTTTAAAAATAATTTTGGGGAAAAAAACAACTGTCGATTGTGTGATATGAAGGCGGAATTTTCTCCTCTTTTCGTCATATTTCATCTCGGGATAATGCGGTTAATCCGTTTTTAGCCTTTTCAGACTGTGTGGAGTAGAAGGTTTTATTGGTCTCGAGAAAATACGAGCCTTTTCAGCGAGACCCTCTCTAAGAGGATTTCTTCGCTGACGCCAGTTTTGATATCCCAGGCGGGAATTTTGATGGGCAAAAGTGCTCAAACAAGACAAGTGCTCCTCGTTTCAACTTGAGAAACATAAGGGATTACCATATTTTCAAACGGTCAATTTTTTCATACCTACACGTGCCTGCCTGAAACAAAATCTGGTTCAATGAGGAACTTGCATGGTTATTTTTTATTTTGTAATTTGAAAGATCTTGAAGAGGGCTTTCCAAAAAGGTGCTATGTGAGGGGTATCCGACGATTTAAACTTATCGAAAATGGGTTTTACAGAAATACCAACAATATTATGAAAGGCCATGGGTAAAAATAATCTACGAACCTAAGTAAACAAATCATATCTATCACAGAAATTCATATTCGGATTCTTGTCCAAACAGTGTCCCACTTTCAGACCACGAAACTTCTTGAATCGATTCCTTGGGCCCTTTTAAACAAAAAAGGTCTCCTAGAAATTGTTCTTCAAACGCTTAGTTTTGAGTTTCAAGTTACGCCTTTATGGCCTTGTATTGTATCTCCGTTAGTACGAGTACTTTCCCTACAGAAAATCTATCGATGGAAACAGCAGAGAAAAACCTAAAAGATGAACCTAATTGAGGATACATCACTTGAATTTTGAGTGGCTTAAATAATGGATACCTACGTTAGGAAGCAAGGGGATTTCAAGTTTTTTTTTTTTGCCTTTTTTCATCCGGCCTTTTCAATCACTAATTCGCCACCCAAAGCCGTAAGGATTTCAGGAAAAACTTCTCCGGGATCAGAGATTTCCGACAGTATATAATTTATTATGATTAGTTAGTTTAGACTTCTTATGGGTCAAAAGTATCCGCCGGGACTTCATGAGAAGTCGAAAATGAAGTCCCGTCGGATACCTTTGATTCATAAGAAGTCTAAAAATGTCATAAGAAGTCTAAACAATAAGAAACTCAAGAAATCGAGTGCTGTAGACATATGTGCCTACACAAAACCAAGACATTTCTGCAGACAATACTACTAACGAGTTGAAGGACTTTGAAACCCCTCGAAACACTCTGCACCAAGCTATTGTATTGATCCGCTTGAACTAAAACCAATCATAACCATTGAAACCTTCAACGTTTACTGCCCATTGCTCAAAGTGAAAAATCAAAATGTTGTTGATCCCTTCTCGGTATGTTGTGTGTTTGCTATAAAAGCATTCGTAAAAAGCTACTATTAAAAGAACGGGATTACTAATTTGGAACGGGTTCAAAAGGGCGAGCCAACTCATGCAAGCTTCCTTTCAATTGGATAAGTAGAGATACTTCAGTTATCAAGCGTTTCGCAGATCGCGGTTTTATTTCAACGCTCGAATACAAATTCCTGTGTTTTATTTTTTCTTCGTATTTAAACAGAATAATTCAAGAAAATTCGTTCAGCGGATGTGGAAGGAAACGAAAGGATGAGGTCAATTTAAAATTTTGGCACGGGCCCTGTTATTTTTTCCCGTTCCTCACGCTTCGGGACTTGGAACCGTGTCAAGATTTTGGAGTTATTCGAATAAACGTGTTGAGGTAGTCTCTACAAGTCTGTACGGTTTGTGTATAGAAATTACAGCGACAAGTATTTAAAAAGATTTCGCGTTACAATATAATTAGATGAATATAATTTTGATTATTCTGTGGTTTGCGTAAGGGCCTACGTAGGTACCTAATTTATTTGCCGGAGTTTCAATTTTCAACACCTCCATAAATTTGGCTAATCAAAGTAAATTGAATTCAATTGTTATTAATCAATAGAAAAGATTGCTCGAGAACATGATACAGAATCGGCAGGAAGCATTGTGTTGAAATACACCCAACAATCCAGAGAACAGTGTTGGACAACATGTAGTTACAACTACTAGGAACTACTCTATTTTTAGTTAGTAGTTAGAAATGAGTAACAACTACTTTTTGCTTCCCCACTACCGAAGGTAGGAAGCTATGGATTCGTGCTAGAAGTTAAAAAAATGTTTCTCCTAAAAAGTCAACGTTTCCACTTGCTTTTTGCGTTCAAAGCTTCCTGAACAATTTCGGCGTCTGTCTGTGGTCAATTCCTTGTCCCCCGCAAAACTATATTCAACGATTTTGGGGGAATTTTCAGGGATTATGCGGGTTAGATCCCAGACGGACCCCTACTAATTACTCGTAGTCGGACAACTAGTAGCGTGTGCGCATGTCCAAATGTGAATTTCTTGAAACTATGGTTTCTCAGTTCCTTTATGGACCAATCTTGCTCAAATTCGAATGGCACACAATTGAGGGATGACTCCAAGACGGTTGCCTGTAAATTCCGAAAACGTTTGATCAGAGAAAGCTACTGCGCATGCACAAACGTGAAATTTGTCGTCATGGGCCAAACTCAATAACTATTGTATAAATTTAAGTGAAACTTTCATTAACTGATTCTATACGTCCATGTTAAGTTAAAAATGTAGTTAACTCCTCAACTCAACGCCCAACTCAACCAGATTTAAAAAAAAAAACGATGAAAGAGCTCCATTATCATTAAAAACGAAACAAATCACATTCTAGATGGGCAGAACTGACGGTGGCTTTGGATTTAGTTATAATGTATATACAATTATCTTCTATCCATAGATTTATATTTTTGTTTAATATTAAGCTACAGTCTGTCTGTTTGTTCATCTAACCGTGTGCCAATCACGCTCGAACGGCTACACCGATTTCGATGAGGTTTTTAAACAAAGCGATAACTTCCCCGCCAGGTTACATAGGCCATAGTTAGTTGTCGTACAAGACTCTTCCTTCAACGTGAAAACGGCCAAGTGATTGAACAAATAAAGTATAAGGGAAGTGGGTTCGTTTTCATAACTATTCACAGAAATCTGCGATGTGGCGTTTTTAACGATAGCAGAACGATTTCTGTCAGATCAGAGATCGGATCATTCAGGGATCTGATCTGACTTCTGAATCATCAGATCTGAAGAACGATCGGGATGGATCGTTAAAATTCTGGATTAAAAACTTCTTAATAATTTTCAAACCAGAAAATTGGTTCATCAAATGTTCGCATCGATTGACGAATAACTTACTATAAGTTAAGCTTAGGTTGAAGTGATTTCAACGGGGTTGTTTAGTAGTACCTAAGCTATGTCTGTCTGTCAGTGCGATTCACACAAAAGGTTCAAATTTATTAAATTTTGGACTTGAATCAAGGAACTCACAGTACCGAACAATGAGTGACGCGGCGCGGAGGATCTACATCACCTTCAATACCGGTAGGTCTTGCTTTTATTGCATATCTGCCCCTGAACTGTAACTTTTTGCAGAAGTGATCTGAGAATCTGCGCTTCCTCGAGATGCTACGCAATCATGCCGAAAAAGTTGGCCGACTAAAGTGATTGTACCTAACAATTCATTTCTTCGGGTTCCATACTATATTATTGAATAGAACACCGATATGAACGTATAAAATACTGCCCAGATTAGTTCCAAACGACCGTTTCAATCTAGATGTGAAGTGTGAATGTGAAGCTTGTGTCTAAACTTTCAAATATCAACACTATTAGTGTTTTGATTAGTGTATTAGAGTTTTGAACTTACACAATTTTTGATTTCAAATTTTCTTGGACGCGAGGAAGCTATGTGCCATTTCTACTTGGCAGAGTATTTTATTTGTACTCTTGAATGCGAGGAGATTTTTCGACAGATTTGAATCTGTTGTCGGAAGTTTTTACGAATATTAATCACGGTAGGATGGTGGAACTGAGTTTTTCGGATTGCCCTCAGTTCCAAATTAGTAGGTAGTGATTTATTTGGGGTTTTGCGGGTTATTTATTTACTGAGTTGATCTGATAGACAGAAAAACCACCCAATATCCATAACCAGCTCTTCAGCAGCACAAAACCACATCGTCCCTGCTTCATCCACAACCATAAGGTTATACGGCAGTAATCATCACAATAGGATGGTGGAACTGACGTGTTTTGGTCTGCCCTCAGTTCCAAATTGTAGTGGTTTATTTTCACACTACCCTATTGTGATGATTACTGCCGTATAACCTTATGGTTGTGGATGAAGCAGGGACGATGTGGTTTTGTGCTGCTGAAGAGCTGGTGTGGTAGGGGAAACAGACATGTCGGTCCCCTCTGAGGAGAGTGCAACGTTGTAAGCCTTGGCCTTCTTGACTACAGGTTAAATTGAGTTAACCAAGGAGGAACCGTGTAGCAAGTCTGGAAGAGTGTTATGGATATTGGGTGGTTGTTCTGCCTATCAGATCAGCTCAGTTAATAAATAACCCACAAAATCCCGAATATTAATCGTTTCAGGAAAATTACGCCTCAAGATAGCGAGTAGATGAGTAGGTACTTCATTTTAGATTATTCGGTTAGACCGAAGAGGTAGGTACGAGTACATACCATAAAATATGTGATTTACGGAGGAATTTTTGATCCGAATGTCGGAATTAGTCAATGAGTGGTTGTATCATAAAACGTTTAAGCCCACCAAGTGCAAAAGTAGGTACAATTTGCAATTAAATATTCTCCACAAGGTACAAAATACTAAATTTGCACCAGAAGAGATTCTAGGAGACCGATATTGAAACAAAAGTTCCATTCATGCAGCATGAGTTGATGAGCGAATTTCAAAGAATAATTTTAAACGATGTGGTGGGTGATTCTTGTACGAAATTTCACTCTGGTTCCGAATATACCATATTTACGTTCCTATGTTTAAGATGGTGATTCACGCTAAAACTAAACACCACAAAAAACACGTTTTTAAAGCGATTTTTGACTCTACGTTTTCTAAATTTGACCCCTTGGAGTACTCTAAAAATTCTGGCCAACGAAATCATCCTTTCTTTTGATATTATTGACATTTTAAATTTTTTTGGGGGATTGTTTGCCTCGATAAATACAATACGTACAAAAAAGTGTTACATTTCAGGAATAGTTTTAGAATGAAACTTATTTCCATGAAAACTAAAAGCATTGCTAAAATTTTGAAGCCCCACCAATAGCTTAATTTTCTTCAAGAATCCGCTAAAAGATCCATTTTTTCCCTCTATCTAAACACCAGTGTTTGTGAAATTCGAAATTTCAATTGGTGTTGGAGATGGACTGATTCAAGAGAAAGCTCGAAAGAATGATCGACGTAATGGCGTTTAGAGCCAGTGGAAACCTGCAGGAAGTCCAGTCAATGAAGCCAAACTGCAACTAATTTCTTAAACAAGAGCCTTCCTTATCAACACCGTGGCAAAACCGAGGGGATAAAAACAACATAACACAGCTCCACTGAAAAAATAGACGTACTACCTAACAGTAATCAGCCGAACCTATTCTTGGACAAGCTGTGTAACCCGTGGTTATCGAGATTTGTACCTATTTATTGGCTTGTTGGATCTCACTTAAGTTGCCATGGGAGTAAGTCCGAAATGTCCTAAAAAATGTATAAATTACGGCAAAGAACAAAGTACCATTTTACTTCTCCCCCTCCCCTTAACTATTTTTAATGTTGCACAGTTTTTCTCATTTTCCCCAGCCAATTTCCATGCAGTTGGTGGCATTCTTCCTATTTTATCGTTCTCTAGGGGGATGAGGTGACTTTCATAAAAGGATGTGAAAAATTCCAAATTACGTAACATAACATTTTACGTATTTTTACGTAACATAAAGTAACATTTTACTTCTCCCCCTCCCCTTAACCATTTTTAATGTTGCTCAGTTTTTCTCATTTTCCCCAGCCAATTTCCATGCAGTTGGTGGCATTCTTTCTATTTTATCGTTCTCTAGCGGGATGAGTTGACTTTCATAAAAGGATGTGAAAAATTCCAAATTACGAAATTGAAAGAATGTATATCTGATCCCCAAGGAGCATTGAAAAACAAGAAAAATGCCGCAAGCCGTGGAAAAAATTGGGTCTTCTGTGATTGCTATAGTTACTTTCCGTTTACTTTTCAGGTGGGCTGAGGAAATCAAAAACTGAATTAATCACACCCTTGCTCCCTGGCGAAACGCCGTCTCCCTCACTCAAAGTTCAAATTTAGAGAATTTAAAACCGCTTTTCAACGTCAATCAAAAAGCCACTGCACTTTACCTGCTCTTGCATTGGATTGAAAGGCGGTAAGGACGAAAAACCCAGTTTCGATCAACCTCATCGCAAAATTTCATGAGTTCAATGGTATTTCATCCATGTAATTTGGCGCAGCTGTAAGAAGGGTTAAGGTGCGGTAACCCTTTTTCCGGAAATTGAAATTCCGGTTTTCTTTACATTTTCAGCGAGAAATCTTGCCTCGGTTTTTTGACATGAATGTTTTTTTAAACTGATAAATATCTTTCACAGCTACTTCCTCAATTTATGGTTTTCTTACTTGACCCAAAGGGTGAAGGGAAAGTACCGGTAAGCCTGAAATAAAATGTCAGGAATTTCTGGATTTCGAGTTTCCATTTCTTAATACAAAACTAAGCTCCTAAAGATATTTACGGATCAATTCTTGTACGGAAAATACTAGAAATCACCCGTTTAATTGACTAGAGATTCTCCAGTGACGAAGTGAGCTTACAGTGAATATTACGTACAGTATAAAACTTACCGGTGTTGCCAAAAAGCTGGTTGACGAGTTCCCAGTAGAACGAAGGTTCCTCTATGGTCGTCTTCTCCGTGCTGTGGCCGTGACAAAGTTTCGGCCATAATTTCCCACGGATGGAATGTCGAATCGGCCAGTCATTTTCTCTGCAACAAAACGCGTAGTACTGATTTACATTGTTGTATTTATGACTGAACCAGGTACAAACAGCTGCATCTACACTAACATGTTTTATATTATACATACATCACCATAATAGGTGTAGATTTTATATAGATACCTATTGATGAAACTACTTAACTTTAGGAGAATATTGTTGTTGAACAATACTGAAAATCTCTGAAAATCAAATATCTGAAAATCATTAACAACTACGAGTATGAACCAAACTACAACAAAATGTTGCCAATACATTGAAATAATGCGAAAAAGAAGAGTAAAAGGACCTTCCGTAGACCTTATTATCTTATGCAAGATGGATCCCATGAAAGGTGGGCACTTATGTACCTACTGTTGGAAAATTAATTACCTAGGTATTTTATGTCACTCATTACAGATCTACATTAGGACGAATATGAATACAATAACGTGTATAATTACAGAATAAATTAATTGAATTGAATTACCTACCTACTGTCGATATCAGTGCTCAACTTTCCGTAAACCAGTGTTCTTAACTACTAACTATATTGTAAGTAGTTAAAACTACTTTTATAGTTAACTACTTAATAGTTAACTCATGTAGGTACAAACCACATTTCGTGCAACTCTGTGCTCCGATTTTTATGTGAGGTAAACCATTTAGTTAAACATTTTCGAAGTAAGAAGAGAATTTGAAAAATTTAGATGACTTCTACATTCACAAAATGCAGGGGACCGTTTTGCCATAAGATAATACAATCCTGAATTTCAACGCTTGTGATTTTACCTACCTACTAGTTAACAAGTCGTAATTGTGAACAATAACTACTAATAATAACTTACAAGATTGATACACCGACAGAGAGACCTTTCTCAATGAAAGTGGAGAATAGTATTAATAAACAATGAATAATTGAGGAATAAATAATAATTAAAATGATAAATACCTAATGGAGGAGACTAATAATAACATAATATTCAGTTAGGGACTATACAATTCGAATAACCTCAAGGTAGTTTCTCAAAATTCAAGATAATACAATCCTGAATTTCAACGCTTGTGATTTTACCTACCTACTAGTTAACAAGTCGTAACTGTGAACAATAACTACTAATAATAACCTACATGATTGATACACCGACAGAGAGACCTTTCTCAATGAAAGTGGAGAATAGTATTAATAAACAATGAATAATTGAGGAATAAATAATAATTAAAATGATAAATACCTAATGGAGAAGACTAATAATAACATAATATTCAGTTAGGGAATATACAATTCGAATAACCTCAAGGTAGTTTCTCAAATTCAAATGCTCGGCTTGAACTTTTTCGGTTCTCTTCCAATGGAACAGTTTAGTTGGAACAAACCTGAGGGGGGTAGCAGAAGGTTTCCCAGCAGGGGTGAGAATATTCAAGTTGAGTGACACTTGCCCTGGCAGTTGGAACAGGATTCCAGTTCTTATCAGTAAGGTAAGTCGCCCACAAAACAGTTGGGACAGATTGAGAATATGAAAATACTCTAGTTGAATATTATTCACAAGAGTGTGCAAAAGGTTCTGCGCAGCTAAAATATTCGATTACCTATTCGATTACAGCTAGCTTTTGTAAAACTGCTAGTTGGAACAGACATTCTGCCTCCATTAAGGAACTATATATTTAAGTACTTTTCATTTCAGCGAATTTTCGAAGAAAACGGACAATTCGGGCTACTTCATTTCATTCGTTGAACAGAAAGATTTCAGTGAGAGCTCTCTAGAAAGGTGCTATACGTGGGGTATCCGATGACTGGAAGTGAGCGAAAACGAGTGCCGTAAAAAAGAAAGGATGACTCCTCTGAACAGATGACGTCACGCGTCATCTTCTCACCCGTTTTACAGCATAACCTAATGAACAGTTTGAGCTTAGAATTGGAACTAAGGGATTTTAAAAGTAAAAAATGCAAAAAATTACGACACACCAAAACTCCCTATTCAGTTATATTGCAATGGCTTTAAAATTTTAGTAGTGCAAAACTTTGAAAGTTTTCTCCATGGAAATCCGCTTTAGACCATTCTAAACCAATTCATGAAGTTTTACATTTTTAATATGTATTTATCTATAATATATGTATCAGTCCAGACGGTAACTGATCCTAGAATCGAATTAGAAAATCCAAAATTTCAAAATCCAAATTTCAAAATGTCAACAATAACAAAAGAAAGGATGAGTTCTTTGACCAAAATTTTTGGACCACTCCGAGGGGTCAAATTTTGAAAAATAAGTGTCGAAAAACGTGTTTTTTGAAGTTTTTGGTGGAAATTACTGTTTTAAGCATAGGAACATACAATAGCTATAGTATATTCGGAATCAGCGCAAAATTTCGTCAAACCCCACAAGATCGGTTAAAATAATTCTTTGAAAATTCGCTCATCAACTCATGCTGCATGAATGGAACTTTTTTAATGGAGGATGTGGGGGAGGATATTAACTAGGTATGTACCTACTATATTTACCTTATAGTAGTTCTCACATCCCGATCAACAACTTCAGTGAGCGGAAAACAGCAAGTGATAGCCGGCAGTGGCTCCGCTCCTGGGCAACACTTAGAAGTAACGCTAGCGTGACTCATGTCGACGAACTCGGAAAGCCCACATTTTTCTCCATCGAGTTCGTCTTCGAAACTCTTCAACAAATCGGCTACGCCGTCAGTGCGGGCCATTTTTCAAAAGTTTTCACGAAAAAAAATTTGTGCCCGAAATCGTAGAAAAGTAGGAAGGTAGGCAGTTCAATTTAGGTAGATATTACAAAATAAAAACCGACTCTACCTGAATACCCTTGGTCCAATGTTTGAAGTTGCACACACCATTTTCAGGGAACTAGCCTACCAACGCAACGCTTGGACACACGTATGACACTTCCAACGATCACCACAGTCTGATGCTGTAATATTAATAATTTCCATCTACACGTGTCGTAGTAAGTTAAACCAATGCAACCCGATAATCTGCTTTAATATTCAGGAATCAATTTGGCCACTTTGGGTCGGAACTAATATACACTATGGTAGAATAGGTGGGCAGTTAACCAAAACAAAAAGTTCGCCAACTCGAAAACCACTGAACACGAACACGAACTTGGAACACGACCGTTCGATTGGACAACCAGTTGACAACTAGTAGCGAATTTCATGGGGGGATGGCAATTTATTGTGTACTTGGTAGGTAGGAGGTGTTTGCTTCAAGATATCACCCGCGATAACCCGGCTATCTTCACCCGTTAATTGACTCCTAAACGCCACAATGCGTTGATACCACTTTACAAGTTGGTTAAGCACTGAGGAATAAATTCCTTTTTATTTCTGGATTCTTCGTTATCTTCTAGAAGGAATTACGACGACGGGGGATCAGATAAGCGGGAAAGTACGAACGATAACGAGCAGAAGACCTACGAAAGTGACAACAGCAGCAGTACTACGACCAAAGTTCCATTCAGGCAGCATGAGTTGGTGAGCGAATTTCCAAAGAATCATTTTAACCGATTTTGTTGGTGATTCTTATTTTAAATTTCGCGAAGATTCCGAATAAACAATTTATGTTCCTATGTTTAAGATGATATTTTCCACCAAAAACCTCAGAAACACGTTTTGAAACTTGATTTTCAAATTTGAACCCTTGAAGTACTTCAAAAATTCTGGCCAACGAACTCATCCTTTCTTCTATTATTATTGACATTATGCAATTTTTTCGGATTCCAGCTTCAGATATCTTCTGGAGTGGCACATACACATACCTATATAGATAAATAAATAAAATACACAGGGTGATTCACCCTTACGCCCACCATAATTTCTCCTTGGATCCATGTAAAAAAAATTTGTTCCAACGGCACTCTACGAAATTTTTGCCGTAGAATTCAGGAGAAATACTTTCACGTCTGCCACTTGCGCCATAGTGGCGCGAATGACACAAACTTTGTTTTCTTCATTGGAAACCCCTCCTTTTTTCTTCATTTCAGATTCGGATTCTACGCACAATTTCATGAAGAAATGACACCCCAATAGAGAATCTGAGCGCAAAATTGCGCAAAAACGTGAGCAATTACGCTCCAAATGTGCTCTAAAAGCAAGAAATCGAGTTTTTAGGTTGTAGTAAACTATCAAGTATGATACATGATTTTAATATGTTTTTTTTCACGCTGAATATCATGGTGATATTTTTATTTTGACTTTTCAAACAAATTGAGCTAAAAGAAAAACATTTATTTTGTTTTCCACGAAAATTTGAAATTTTAATGATTGAATTGAAAAATCGACATCACCACGTTATTAAGCGTGAAAAACACCTGAAAATCATGTATCATACTTGACAGTTCATCATGTATGAAACTCGATTTCTTGCTTTTCGGGCAAATTTGGAGAATTTTTGGAGTGAGGGGTCATTTTTTCGTGAAATTTTGCGTGGAGTCCAAATCTGAAATAAAAAGGTCTGTGACTTTTGATTAGATTAATAACACTTAGGGACAAGGCTTACAAAATTTGTTTCATTTCTTGCTCGAATACATAGCTTCCGAGGGTCCTTTGGTGGTGAGGAAGCAATTTGATTTAGTATTGATAAATGCCTGGAACAGACTTGTAACTCATTTAAACGCAGATGATCAATTCTGTAGGTATTCGAAGCATTATCTCGAAAAGAACTAATAAAAATACTTTTAGCCCGTATTTTGTGAATAATTCCAGAAGATTTTCAATTTTTCCCTGACTTTTCCAGGTTTTTCATACCCCTTTTCAATTCCTTGCTGATCAAATATTCCAAATTCCTCCTATTGAAAATAATAATCATAAACATTTCAATGAGCTAAACAATCATGTTATGGATAAGAGGAAGCTATGTGCCACACTCACTTGAAAAGATTTTTGTTTCAGCTTGGAACATGCTTACGCGATGACTAAATTGCTCGATAACTTCACGAAATAATCTAAAGAAATAAGAAAGATTTTCATTATGCAATCTATATTCAAAAGAAATTTCCTTACGGTTGCACCAGTAACTTTGTTGAACTCAACTCCCATCCCAATAAGTACAAAATCAATTAAATGTGATAATGATCATGTTACAATGATCAATAGGTATTCCACTCGAAATATTATTACCTTTTAGGAGTAAATTTGAGAAGTAAAAAGGTGAATTTAAATTGAAAAAAGGTTAATTTTACTTTTAAATACCCAAGTGAATTGACTTGAAAATTCTGTAAATGACTCGATGTTGGATGTTGTACGAAAGGCAAAAATTATCGTGGAAACAGATCAGGAAGATATTCATGATGATGTTATACTTCAGGCAATCACAATGAATTAAAAAAAAAAAAAAAAAACGTGGGAACTCAACCAACAACAAAAATAAAAAGTACCTGGGTCGACGTACAAGGTTAACGTTGGATTAGGTAGTGCTATTTTTCAATTCTATAACGACCAAATAATTCGGGACATTTGGAACACAACATAGGAACATTATGGTATATTCGGAATCAGCACAAAATTTTCTATAGGTGAGAATCACCCACAAAATCGGTCAAAATGATTCTTTGAAAATTCGTTCATCGACTCATGCTGCATGAATTGAACTTTTCGTTGTGCTTGGATATCGTATTGAAGGAACTCTCTTTGAGCGACTTCCAGAATGGAAGTCGAATTTCGAAATTCTTAACAATCCAAGTTAGTAATACGAAAATATTCCCCCACTCACATCAATGTTCGGGTATTTGGCCAACAGGACAAACAGACAGAATAAGAAAGAACAATCGAGATAATACTCGATAATACCAAATTGAGAAGGTTTTCTTCAAGATAATTACTATTTCTATCTTATTATCAAAGGTAAGAAGAAAATGTATGGAATGTATTCGTGCGAGGAGTGAAACAAATATGAGTCTTCCAAAATCAAAATATCGACTTGCTTTTCAAGAATCAGTTTTCTGAACATATTGGTATTTTGGTGTCTGTCTGCGGTAAATTCCTTGACCCAGGCTAAACAACACGAAACCATGATTTCGATTTTAATGACATTTTTAGGAAATGTGCGGGATAGCCCCTAGACTGTCCCCTATGAATTTTATCACTGTCGGACCCATGGTAGCGTGTGCGCATGGGTAAACGTGAATTTTTTCAAACTTCTTTAAACAATAGTTCAATGAATTGTGAATGTTTCGTGGATTTCTTTAACCCACCAAGGA
>JAEMON010000012.1:1445576-1458276 GCA_030264115.1 Lygus lineolaris
TTGGTGGGTTAAACTACTTTGGTTCCTGATGACCGCACATCGCATACAAGAAATTTGTTGTCATAGGCTATTCCAGAACTACTCTATCAATATCGGTAAGCTGGACGTCAAACGTGATTAAAAAAAATCTCAAGTTCACACTTTTTAAAGTGACTAGTTTTTTAAATAGTTTTAAATTCAACATTTCAAAAATAGAAGGCAAAATATACGGGCCGGAAATGCCAAGAACGTCATCAGTCAATGGGTATTTTAATTGGTCCTCGAGAATAATATCATGAAACAGGCAGAAGAATATTTTACTAAAATTTATGGTATTTAATGAGTAAATAATGCCCCCCCCCCCTCCCAATATACACCATTACAATATCCACGAGAATTTTACGAGGTACCTACTCGCCCTAAAAACATATACTAAATCTAAATATTATACTATTCACACTGTTGTTTCCGGTTTACTTCGACAAGTTAGGTACACGACGACGTTAGCGCATTATTTTTATGATAACGCCACGAAATACGAATTACCTCATTTCTTTTCATAGGTACTACTGACTTGACAATGGAAACTTCGATGATTCACATCAAGTTTATAAGTAGGTTGGCATTTACTTTTTTCTTCGAACGATTGTTTGAATTATTATTGGAAAGAATGAACCGAAAATGCACTGTCAAAAAGGGGAACTATCAAACAGCAAATAGACGGAAGAGCAAATATTTGGTACATTTCGTTGGTGGAGTGGACGATCCCAGCTAGAGATAAAAATAAAAATTCGTTAGTCCCAAGATTACGGTCAAGGGTGTATGGAGTTTTCATCAAAACAATGAAGAACAAATTTGACGGGTAGGTGTTAAAGTTATAATGGTGTCGTTATAATCTTGATATCCCATGCATTTCTATGCAAACCGTGAACTCGTGAGAACAACGATTTCGTAAGAACCGATCGTCCGATCCAGCTCGAGATTGAAGGGTAGTTGGGGACTAACTTGAACCGGTACAATCACTAATTATTTCCAACGGATTAATGGAGGTTCTTATCTGAGCGCGAATTACACCCTACAAACACCGATTTCACAATCGTTCTAATCTGGACTGGGGTCCACAGTTTTCGTTCGTTTGGAGTAAGACTCACTGACATCCGCCTCTCGACAATTCGAATCCCTTGACAAATCGAACCAATTGCTTGGTCCCTTGAAAAACTCGAACACAATACATGAATGGATCGTAAATCCTATTTTGCATGTTTACTTGGTAATTAGAACATTTTTGACGGTAAGCTACCCGCGAGTTTCACTATCTTCCATCACTCGGTAATTAGAAGAAATTTTGTTTCAATCATGTTGTTGTGAAACTTGTATATCAGAATAGGAATCATAAATAAACTTGGGAACAAGGTCACTGCCATCAGGAAAAACCCTCAGTCCGGGCCCTTGGGAAAATCCCAGCTTCTTGACCTGACCCTAGACAAGAGGGGAAGAGAAGAAGTATATTATCAGGGGCAGGCCTCGGACCTAAACTATTTGGTAAACTTTGCAAAATCTATCTCACGGTAAATACTAAGATTTCTAAATTCGCTAGAAGTAAATACTGCTTCTGAACCAAAATGTATAATGGATGAGGGCATATCCCTTGGGGTCTTAAATCATTTTGGTACAAAAGCAAAGCCTGGAATATCTAGACAGTGAATTCAGTTTCCGAACCAAGTACATAATGGATGGGGTCGTTCAATAGAGAAATAGACGTCATAGAATTTTTATAGTGGCCCTACCTCGAGAGGATGACTCATTAAATCAGCGCTTCACGCCAGTACCTCAATTCTAAGGGGGAAAGTAAATTCGTAGCGGAAATTTCGTTCACTACACATGTATTAAATACTACCCGGTCCCCGGTGATGAGCAATACAATACAGCATAAATATGAAAATGACCGATTATTGTTTGAAATAATGGTCAGTAGGTAGCTAAGTATTAATTTATTTTATTCCAGTACCTACATATTTAGTTGTTTTCTTAAATGTTTTATTGGTTTATTAATCAATTTTTTCACAAAGACTCTCATAAGAGGGTTCTCCCCCCTATCCACAGGACTATTTTACAAACATAATAAATATTCCTCCTTAAACTATCAAAATAAATTACAAAACTTCCTTGTGGCACAGCCCTTTTCAAAATAAATTCTCCTATATACAAATCAACGCTTCACCCCTCCTCCCACCTCTCTTTCTATACCTTGTCTACCCACCGGTCTGCCTTTCTGTACCAATTCCTTCTATTTCAAAATATCCTTACCCTTTACTTTCCATTCCTTCTTCCTATTGAACTCCTCTTTTCCAATAATATTTGCTAACCTTGGAGTGAGAAACTCCCTTCTTTTTGCTCCATATAGTGTCCTGACCCTGGGTAGCTCATATTGCTGTCCTTCTGTCCGCGTCCCCTACCCATGTCTTTTGTATTCTTCAGTAAAATCGGTTAAAATTAATCTTTGAAAATTCGCTCAACAACTCATGAGGCAAGAATGGAACTTTGTCGTGAATTACCATCTTAAACATAGGAACATATGGTATATTCGGAATCAGCGTGAAATTTCCTATAAGAATCACCCATCAAATCGGTTAAAATTATTCTTTGAAAATTCGCTCACCAACTCATGCTGCATGAATGGAACTTTTTCAAGTTTTTACCGGTGAGGAAAGTAGTGTGAAGCCTCGCACCAGATTTTCATACGTAATACTAACCTAATGATGGTTTTGACGTCTCTCTTCTTGTTGTACAGGAGAAGCGTGTCCACTTCGGAGAACGTCTTCAGATTCTGAGGATGAGACTCAGAGAAGCCCTCCAGTTCAATTATTAGAGGGAGAAAATATTCCAAAGAGGTGAAAAAACGTCGTTTTTAGCCCATTTTTTAGCTTTACTCCCAGAACTACTCTAATGATTTTGATGAAATTCACAGGATTTACTCTTCTAACAAGTAGAAAAAGTCCCATTCACGCAACATGAGTTGATGAGCGAATTGTCAAAGAATCATTTTAACCGATTTGGTGGGTGATTCTTATAGGAAATTTCGCGCTGATTCAGAATATACCATTTATGTTCCTATGTTTAAAATGGTAATTTATACAAAAAACACGTTTTTTTAAAGCAATTTTCGACTAAATTTTCAAAATTTGAACCCTTGGATAACCCTTTTAAAAATTTGCATTATTTAAATTTTGAAACCAATGCAATAGCTTCATTTTCTTCGAAACAACAAGTTCCAATAACCCTCGTCTCCACACGAATAGATGGAGGGCCGAAATCAGCGTTAAACTCCGATAAAATGGCCATTTTTTAGAATTTTGATGAGGGTTTTCTTTTGTAGTTCGTAGAACTCCATATTGATGTTGTTATTGGGAGGGTAATTATTACTTCTGTTCTACGCTTGATTACTTGAATCAAGTAATTGAACAGAATTTATTACTGATTACTTGAATCAAGCGTAGAACAGAAGTAATAATTACCCTGCCATTTTTTAGGTTTTTTAAGGGTGAGGAAAGTAGTGTGAAGCCTCGCATCTGATGTTTTATACAGTAGTACTCACCTAATGATGGTTTTGACGTCTCTCTTCTTGTTGTACAGGAGAAGCGTGTCCACTTCGGAGAACGTCTTCAGGTTCTCGGCCGTCGAGGGCGATCCGGAGGACGGCGGCGGCGACTTCTTGCCGCCACTTGGGGGCGGCGGGGCTGGGGGCCGGTACTCATCGGGGGGCGCGTTCGACGGGTCAACGAATTCGGAAAAGTGTCTAGTCTCATCGATGTCGTCCCCTTCCTCCACGATTTCCGATAACATCCTACAATTTACCAGCCGGGGTTTGTTGTTACTTTCCCTTATCGAATATCCGTTTAGACCCCTCAAAGAAGTTCGAAGTTCCAATAAATTGAAAAAATGCTATCAAAACTCAATTTTATCAGTTTAATCTTCTTAAAAAATTAAAATATCAAACAAAAAACCACAACGTAATAATATCAATACCTGATTCCTATTCGTATGTTTTTAAATTTTTCAGTTCAACAAATTACGTAGGTACCTATCAAATTTAAATAACAAGATATGCAATGTTTCAGATACAATTTCAATTTACTTTGATAATGTGACCGACCCCTCAATTAGCCACCACCCCCCTTCAAACAATTCGGTTTTTTTGATTTGTACTTGAATCGAGCGTTGTTTTCTTTTTTTCAAATCAATCTCAAATTTCTGTGCAATTTTTTTTTTTTCGTTTTTTTTTTTGTTTAGCCCGGGGACCCTAAAACGTCAACCCCCCGAGTACACAGGACTTCGGCCTCACCGATTACGTCAAATCTTGCAGATATTGGTTCATTTCTTCCCAGATCATCTTCCTCGGTTCAGAATCTTCAATCCTGGAACAAGAATAACGCAGACGTCAAAGATATATATCGTTGTAGTTTCTAACCAAACGAGGTGACAATCGAGTCCTAACATTTCGGGGATTTTTCTATACTCTACCCACATGTCAAGGTAAGTCAAACACATTTATTCAAATTTTTGAAACGACTCTTGGCCCCCCAAGTTACGGCTAATTTTCTAGAAATTGTTCTCTTAAAATATGGTTTTAAAAAAGTATTTACGTGTATGCACGCCAATTTCTTCGAAAAACTCATTGGGTACTCACCGCCCGATTTTGCCCCATTTTGAGAAAAGTCAATTTTAAGTCAAATTAGAGCTTAAAAATTGAAATTTTGTAGGTTTTCTAGGTTTATTGTTTTTATTAACAGGATTTCATTGCAATAATTTCAATGTTTCATTACAGTATCGATGAATTGATGTGCCAATACAATCTAAGAACCAATCCAATTCTGACACTGAAACTGATGATGACGATCTGTCTGAATCTGGCTGATCACACTCTATAGTTCCATCCCTTGACCCCATCCCCAACCCAATCGACAACGACAATCGACATCGACAACGACCTTGAGTGGCCTTAAGCTGAAATTTTGAAAACAACTGTTTCATTTTCATTAAAGGAAATTATTTTTGAGTCATTATAATGCTAAATATCTTTTTAAAGAGTCAATTATTATTTTAATTGTTTTATTTTCATTCGAGGAAATTATTTTTGAGTCGTTAAAATGTTAAATATTTAAAAAAAAGTCAATTATTTGTTTGTTCGTGTTGGTTTTTGAGATATATTTTCTTTGTTTATGTTTCTTTTTATTTGTTCCTGTTCTACTCATTATTACAGTCCGAGCCATGATAATATTGATGTTCTGTTTTGTCAAAACCTTGTTCCAGTTCTACTCATTATTACAGTCCGAGCCATGATAATATTGATGTTCTGTTTTGTCAAAACCTAAGTTCACACGAAATGATATAATGCGTCATATGGTTACGTATCACCTGTTCAGTGTACAAATAAATAGCCTCCCCGAAAGTTCAGGTGTAAGGGAAAGTCAAGGTTGTGCATTACTGAGCGAATAACGAGTTTCAACGTGGAAATACGCACACAAATCCAATCACTAGAACATTCATTTTTGACTTAATTTTCGGATTCCTCGCACCAAAAAACAAAAAATGAGGTGAATTTCAGCCCGAAAGAAGCGTCAGGTGAAGCGGTGTGATTTTCCTTTCGGAAAACAGTGAAACACAGCACTGTATCCCACCACTTTTGGAATCAAAAACTCAATTTATAGAACTTTGAGGGTGGAGACGTTGTGATACCACCAAAGTTGGTGGGTGTAGACTCGATGCCAGAGATTTAGCAGATTGAAGCGAGAAAATCGCGCCTCAGCTCGAGAAAAAAGTCACAGGTCAATAGGCTTGTGAATTTGAAAAAATTGGTTCTGGTGAAACTTGGTGGGAAAATCATGAGAGTCGATGCCTACTGAAGAGTCGATAAACAATTTAGTGGGTGAGGATACTTAGAGGGAAATAGGTACTCTTCATTTCAATTTTACATGTTCCGATCGAGTTCATGCATGTAAAAATCTCTCAAAAATCGTACCAAACTCGATCGAATCTACCCGAATAAAATTCTGGCCGTTTCTCCCGTATAGGTAATTAGCGTTTCAACGATTTTTGGATTAAAATTGTCTCGAAAACGGTTGAATCTACCAGCATGAGAGTGGCTTCATTAGATTCAGGATTAAAAGTCAATTCGAATATGATACTCAACTCGATCAGAACTTACTCCCACCCCATTCGTGGACTCTTCAGTTCGTAAACCTCATGCCAAGAGAGATTTTCCAACCAAGTTTCATTAATTTACTAGCATACTTCCTGATGTGTGAATTTATTTACTTATTTTCCTCCTCAAAATGACCGATCCGACGATTCCGAGCTGATGAGACTTATCCTTCGTGTTACGAATACGTAATTTGGACACATGATTTGGAAGTGGATAGGTTCGTGGAAATCTAAACAAAGTCTCCAAAATTTAGTCTCCAGTCTTTGGTTAGGTGCCTTTCTACTGTAGAAGAACCTTTTAAATCACAAATATTTCACCTGATTCGCAAAACCATTATACAGGTTCACCTTTCACCACAATTAGTAAAAACCATTATGGGATTTCCATCTATCCAATCAAATTTCGCCCTTTTGACCCTGCATTGCGTTCCCCGGACAGAATAAATCGCCCTACGATTCACCCGACCCGGTGCAACTGGATGATGAGCCCTTTTTGATGAGAAGATTAGATAATTCTCGCGACTTATCTCCAGAGATTAGATAAATAACCAAGCAGACCAAAGGATTAGATAATGACGGACATTACCCTAATAGTTTCCGTTTTGGATTTAGCTGTAGACGGAATTCAATTTATTTTGACTGCTGTAATAGAATATTTTATGGCTTTCAGACGAGACGGAAAGTAGGTCTGGAGTGAGTCACTGGTGTGGAGCTTCACACTTAAGTGCTTATTATAGACCCGAAATGTGCTATTTTTTGGAAGCTTTACAGCCAATTACATCCCTCAGTGAAGTTATTGAACAAACCATGGGAGTACATGAACAAGATTTTTGCAACTATAAAAAGAATTGGTACTTATGTAACTTAGGGCCAAAACAAAGGTTTCTTCCAGGTTTTAGCGAATTTTCGAAGAAACTTGAGCTACTGCAAAGTTCAAAGTTTTAGTAATTCACATTTTTTCTACATGGAAATCCGTTTGAGACCATTCTAAAACGATTCGTGAAAATTAACACTTTTATATACTATAGATAAAAAATCCAAAAAATGTTTAAAATGTCAATAATACCAAAAGAAAGGATGAGTTCGTTGGCTAGCATTTTTGGAGTAGGTACTCCATGGGGTCAGATTCTGAAAATATAGGGTCAAATATCGCATTAAAAAAACGTGTTTTTGAGGGTTTTTTTGTGTAAATTACCATCTTAAACACAGGAACAAAATATATGGTATATTCGGAATCAGCGTGAAATTTTCTATGAGAATCACCCTCCAAATTGGTTGAAATATTATTCTTTGAAAATTCGCTCATCAACTCATCCTGCATGAATGGAGCTTTATCAAGAACGTTACTGGCTTCCGATGGCTTCCTTTTCGAATTGGACTTTTTAACCCAAAATTAAGGTCTCACGTACACACATCAAGTCTGATACATAAACAGATGTATGAAAAAATTGTTCCTGGATGTTGTCAAGGGAACCTACCTGGGTTCTTACGGGATAAGGCTATATTCGTCAAAACCATTTAAGAACACAACTTATCTAACAGATATAATTTTTAGATTCGTAATTTTTGATGTGAATTTAATAAAATGTTTGTTAAAAGCTAGGTAGGTACTTACTTGTTCTATGTTACAGGGGATTATTCTATATTTGAAGAAGTTTTCTACAATAGGCAGGCAACAGGTACCCCTGAAACTGAGTTCATTTCAACTAACCCGCGACTCGGAATAACGGTGACAAATTCTTTTTGAAGATACTAAACCAAAAATTCGTTGAAGCACTCAACGTTGGGGAACAAAAAGTAGGGCATGGTTACGCAGGATTAAAGGAACCTATCCAAATATTTATAACTTTAATCCATTTGCGATGCTCGTGCACGTACGAGTACACATCAAACCCACCTTCACCGTAAATTGAGATATCATTTATCAACAGATATTAAACTGGTCTGGAGTATTCCATGGATTACAAGGCTCGGCCCTGGAAGTAAAGTTGAGCGAATTTGTATCGCGGTTCGACGGTTTCTACATGTTGGCGCAGGCGCAGTGCCTATGACTGATCCGAATGCAGCGAAAGTCACACAAGGGCCTTACGCCCCGAACTACCATCAAAATTTCAACGATTTTTGGATCATTGGTTCGGGCAGTTCTCTGACGGTTCGCACGAAATCAGACGCACATACAAATTACAATTTGTGCACATACTCAAATAGTTAGGTACCTAAGGAGTTCAAATTTCGAATTCAGGATGGTCAACAAGTTTCAGTCATGCAGCATGAGTTAATGATCGAATTTTCGATTTTTCGTACTAAGTACAATCTTTTAAGATAATTTATGGTTCATCCTTGAAAATAAATTTTGTACTGATTCCGCGTTTATACCTAAATTATGTTACTATATTTATTATGGTAATTTTCACACAAAAAACGGTTTTCAACGATATATGACCCTTAATTTTCTGAATTTACCCCTCAGAGTACTCCGACAATTCTAGCCAACAAACTCATCCTTTCGTACTTTTACCATCGATTAAATGCCGATTTAATGAAACTTGGGGTGGATGTTCGTTATGGTCCAGTAATGCTCCACCTAATTTATCCAACAAAAAATCCTTTTGAAAACTTGTAGAGGCCGAAAAACCACGATTCGTTGGATTTTTTTGATTTTTTTTCTTCAGTTTTTCGTTTGTAAGTCTTTTCCCTTGCGTCTTACGAGTTAGATCACTCTATTCACTTTTGTAGAGCGTAGAATGGGGAACTTGCATGGGTAGGAAACTCAAGTGCTGTGTGCCTAAATAGTATTTAAATATTATATTAGTTCAGTATTGTTCAAGTTTAGTATTAGTATGAAATAAAGTGTGGTAAACGCCGGGTGGTTCCACATTCATTAAAACCTGAAAATTTGAAATTATTGAATTATTGATCGTAGTTGAATTGTTTTCTTGAACTCGAAAGGCAGCTTAAAACTGAGAAGTTGTTTCCTAGTTGAAAAATGTATAGGTAATGAATTATTTTGTTAATATGTTTCTCTAGCTCCTCAGATGTTACAACAGGCTTATACTATTCGATATTCTTCATAATGCAGGTACCTACTAAATAAATTAGATATTCATGTAGGTAGCAGGGTTCCCATATATTATGCTCTTCACAGGTTTCCCCTTTGTGCCACCCAAATTTCCCCCTATCGAAGTTTCCCTCATAATTCCCCTTCCCCGAAATTAAGTATAAAAGGGCCGAAACTTGTTTATGCACGCATAATTTTTTAGCGAATTTTGAAGAAAATTAAGCTATTGTAATGGCCGCAAAATTTTGGGTATGCAAATTTTTGAAAATTGATCTCCATGGAAATTCGTTTCAAACTATTGTAGAACCATACGAATACGATAATTATGTATGTATAGTATATACTCCAGACAATATTATCTGACCCTAGGATCGATCAATAAAATTGAAGAAAATGTCAAAATGTGAATAATTATCAAAAGAAAGGATGAGTTCGTGGCCAGAATTCTTGGAGTAAGTACTCTGAGGGGTCAAATTTTGAAAATTTACAGCTAAAAATCGCTTTAAAAAGTGTTTTTTGAGGAAGTAGATGTAAATTACCAGAGGAACATAATATGGTAGGTTAGTACGATTCGGAATCAGCAGAAAATTTCCTATAAGAATCGCCCACCAAATCGGTTAAATGATTCTTTGAAAGTTCTCTAATCAACTAATCAACGCATACCTACTGCATGACTGGAACTTTTGCGTCATTTTCCGTGAAAAGGGAAATTTCCCCGTTATGGAAACCCGGTAGGTGGGTACTTAATATATTACAACCCATCAACTCCATCTATATTACTCCATCTAAGTACCTGTTTACTTGACATATTTTGTCAGAAAAGGAATAATTTATGTCGACAATTTTGACCTAGTACTTAGATGGAAATGAACAATTTTGTTCAATGAACAATTTTGTTCAATGAACAATTTTGTTCATTTCCGATTATGTGGATTGTGTTTTTTGGTCATGTCTGATTATCACAAAGGTAGTAAGGAGAGGTAATGAATATCCATGAGATATTCATGTACCAGGAACCTATTATATCATATTTACTTTGAATTAGGTATATTTATTTTTGTCGTATAATAGGAGTCAACAATTTTTGTAAGGAAAAAACAACTTTTCGATGTCATCTCAACCCCAATGTGGACTTTAAACTCGTCAAACACAAGCGAACTAGGTGAATCGGTCAAAGTACAACAACATTGATATATCATGATATGCAGTGCTTTAAACAGTAATAACGAAACTAGCCGTTTATTGGATTCATCTACAACATTTTAGAAAAAAACTTGATGGAATCTGACAATGTGAGATTTAAAAAAATCTTGAATCTGTCTGGAGCTCTCATAATGTACTGATAAACTGGTCTGTTGTCTTCCTAGTCTAATCAAGTAAAATCGAAGTTCCCACGACCAAAAAATTCACTCCGCACGGATGTTCATTGGATGAAAGTTTGCCTTCAAGGTTTTCAAGCTGGATTATTTGACAGTATGCCAAAATTATTTGATCGCAACTCGGCCATTTTCCCCACTTCCAATTTCAGTACCTAATGGGAAGCACCAAGAGAAACTGAGGCCTTGGGAAGGGATTTAAATTTGTAGGGGTATCGAGTGAAACGAAAAAGGAGTTTTGTCGCGAATTTACGGATTTGACATTTCTGTAGAAATGAAAGTAGCCTAGGTACTTAGTCCTAAAATGTTAGACGAATAACCATCTCCATGTCAAAAATCAGGGAAGTGCTAGGTGATACGTAATAATCAGTTGAAAAGTGAGGTTGAAAATGGGGTGAAATCAGTTCAGCACGGTCAAAAACCAGTGCCCCAAATTATCGATTGTGAGCCGATGTGGGAGCAACAGTGAAGGCAGTCAGGCAGTGCATTGACTCTGCTACATAATAAAATATATCGAGTTGACAGCTGAAAACTCACCTCAGGAACATTCTTCGCTGATGCAGAACATTTTAACTCGATGAAAAAAGACTATGGAGAAAAGCTGGGACGGACTTTATTTTCCTGAGAAGTTACCGTCAGGTTTCCTAAAAATAATTTATAGCCAAAACCACTCCCACTTTTGATAGGACCTTCCGAGGTTTTATCTAAAGAATTAGTTATGACCGTACGAACCACAGACTCGGGTAGGACGAGGAGTACGAATGTGGATTCACGACCGCAATTTTCCGTTTTTTCTCGAATGCCAGTGACGAGTTCTAAAGGAAAATCGGAATTTATAAACCGCGGAAAACGCGTAAGAAAACGGCCCAATACGTCGCGAGGAAGGCCAGCGGATTCTGAAGGGGGAACGTCAACGAGAGATATGGAAATTTGTTTACAAAATGGACGTCGTTCCTACGAAACTAAAATCAATTCTTGATGGACACGGGGCAACACTGTTGATTTTCCATTGAGAAGACATTTCAACAACGGCATATGAACTCGTATTACCTTCTCTGTCAATTATTTAAGAAATGTTTGAATTTGTTCTCAATTCTCATGAGAAATCAAATAGAAAACTTATAATTATCCTAAGAAGGAAAAATTACATTGTCATTTTCATAACAAACAAAAACTGTCAACAAAATGGACATCGTTCCAACGAAACTAAAATCGATTCTGGATCCATCAACACACGAGGCAACACTGTTGATTTTCCATTGAGAAGACATTTAAACTACAGCATATGAACTCATATTACCTCTTCTATCAATTATTTAAGAATGTTTTCAAATTTGTTTCCAATTCACATGAGAAATAGATAGAAAACTTATAAAATAAATGTTTAGCTAAAAAAAAATGGTGTAGGTATGACAGTTTACCTACCTAATCTGTCAACATTTTACCGTCGTTGATCCACATTTTCGACCAAACGATTATTCGAGAATCGATTATCCTAACCAATGAGGTCACGTCGGCCATTTTGTTTTCGTCAGTCGATCGGTTCGTTTTCGATCCTCGTTTCGTTTCTTCAACTTGATCTTCTTGAGAGAATTTTGTGTAAAATCCTATCGAGCTTGTAAATTTCAGTTTCGTCGTGTGGTTTGTCTTGTTCGCAAGAGTCAAGATGACCGCCCACGACCAGATGAGAGCGATGCTGGATCAGCTAATGGGAACGGGAAGAAACGGTAAGTTTTTTTGACAGATTTATTTCTTGTTGGATTTTTCCTCGGATCCATCATGGCGGCTACGTCGCTTCCCAAACCGATTTTTGTATGCTGGACTAATGAGTAATTTTCAACGTTACTTTGTTAAGTACTTATCCCTTAGTAATCTACTAGGTAAATCTCAATAGGTACATTTTGACTGATTGGGATACTCAGCTATTTTAGAGCCTAATAATATCACTAAAACTTGGTTTGTAGGTAGCGAAATCGAACCCCTTGTCCTATGTCGTAAAATGGTACTCGTGCACCCAATGATGGTGTTTGCTATGTAGTGAAGGATTAGGGTAAAGGCACCAGTAGTAGACATCAATCCAGTAGTA
>JAEMON010000012.1:1459276-1472780 GCA_030264115.1 Lygus lineolaris
CGTCAATTATTCTTTTATTTTTACAAGATCTTTCACATCTTTGTTTCTAAATTATATTGTACACAATTAACTCATTAGGTATCGTGTATTTTTGTGTTTTTTCGTGTTAGTTTTGTTTGAATGAGCAAAAAACGAACTGTCTACTACTGGGATACTGATAATGCCTCTTGTTCCAGTAGTGGACAAAAGTGTCTACTACTAGAAAATTCATCTTCTTGTTAGTAAAGATTGAAAATTATTCATAGTTCAATTCTAAACATGTGGGTTTTCTAATTTTTGCCATGAAATGTCTTGTGCCAGTAGTATACAGGGGTGTCTACTTGTGGACCACGAATATGTCTACTACTGGAACAAGAAATTCTTGTGTCTCCCTAAGGCATTTCTTTCACAACTTTTGTTTCTAAATTATATTGTACACAAATTAACACACTAGGTATCGCGTATTTTTGTGTTAGTTTTGTTTAAATGAGCAAAAACGAACTGTCTACTACTGGGATACTGATAAAACCACTTGTTCCAGTAGTAGACAAAAGTGTCTACTACTAGAAAATTCATCTTCTTTTTAGTAAAGATTGAATATTATTCATAGTTCAATTCTAAACATGAGGGTTTTCTAATTTTTGCCAGGAAATGTCTTGTTCTAGTAGTATACAGGGGTGTCTACTTGTGGACCACGAATATGTCTACTACTGGCACACTAGTGTCTACTGTTGGTGAAAAAACTTGTTCTCCAACATTGTCAAAAAACGACCTAAATGTTAATGATAGAGTTATTTTAGGAAGAATTTAGGTCAAATAAAAGTGCTGTTGGACAAATATAGCAAAAAAAGAGAAATTTATTAGAAATTAGTGAACTACATCTAAAATTACTGGAAGAGTCTCACAATAGTGTCTACTACTGGTGCCTTTACCCTACTAATTTCCCCTTCTATTATGGCTCTTCGTCAACGTTTTCTCATTTTCTCCTATTTGGTGTCTCTACGTTCTACGAGAGAGTTGGAGAAAATTTATCCAATTGGGAAATCGAATTAGCGCTAGGTGCTAGGTGGGTACAAAATGTAGATGCTTTACATCACATATCACCTCTCCTTCCATGTAGGTAGGTACCTAGGCACATGTCTCTTGTGTAGGTAGATGTGTATGTCCCTACTCTGCCTACATAGCTCTCCACCTTCGGTACATATTTATATCATCTTCATTAGGAGAAAGGCCGTAACGAAATGGTCTTGGGTGTTCATCGATCGGAAATGTGTTGTCAATCGCTTCAATAATGAATGTAGGTAGGAAGGAATCGCGTGACCCTTCGTAAACTAAGTCATTTGACTTTCCGATTTTTATTTAACCCGGGACAGGTAACGTGAGTCAGAGTTTAGGCCCCCCCCCCCCCCTCTCAGAAGAAAATGGAATAAATCCTCCCTCTACATAGGTACAGGATCACTTATAAGTAATCCTGACTTCTTGAAGAAGCTATGAGTTCCATGAACATAATAAGTATGAAAACCCGAACCTCGTTTCACTGTATACATCTTTTTCCGACGTATCCAGAGGATAATTACCTCCCCCCAGGGATGCATGGATCGCCTCTCGGCATCATGACACGTGATGACATCTCCCACCTGTCTGTTGACCGTACCGCCTGTCAGGGCTAAAATCTTTGTAAAAAAATATATAAATAAAGATGTCTTGACAAAAGAAGTACGGTTCTCATGGTGCAGTCATGAGGCATGGTTTTCACTAACCTCAACAGCTGGAAAAAAAATACCAACTAGTCTGAATCTCGAAACAACAGACTGAATGGGGAACTTGCATGGGTCTGAAATGTTCTCTTTGGTTGCTTGTTTCTTGTTATTTGGGGCCTTGGGAGGCGGTAAAAAAGTATGGGAGCATGGTAAAAAGTTGTTTCCAAGAGTAGAAAACTCGAATGAAAATCTCATCTGTTTGAAAAAACAGCTGCCAGCCCGCCAGAACCCAACTGACATCACTCAAGACAAAAAAAAACACAGATAGCACTAAATTCGCCAGGCCCTCAACCCCTTATAATATAGGTAGACAAATTTGTAACAAAGAATTTTACCAAAAAAAAAAACGAGATTCTTTCTAGTTTGATCAGAAAGTAACCCCAGTTTGAGTGCAGATTCAGGCAGCCTGTCTGTTGCATGGAAGTAGGAAGACGTTCCCACTTCCATGCTAATGACGTCAGTTAGGTCTGGGTGGGAATCCAAAACGACTAAATTCCAATAAATTCTTTAAAATTATATTAACATTTTTCAGGAAAAACGCCTTCGTTTTGTCTCTTTTAAGTAATTCCTTTTCATTAAAAAAAAAAATAAGCAAGTTCTCCATTACGTAATGTTTATAACAAAGTTTTTTAGTCTAAATTTATGTGATACGTAATTCAATGTTTTGATTTTGGGCAATAAATTATAGAACACAATCATTCAAGTCACACTCACACCCATTAAAGTAATTTTGAATTAGAACCTGCAATCTCAATCTAAAAGCTGTTAAATCGAGAACGTGGGAGCAGCTCGGAGTTGAAGATTTGCTCACCAGAGTGCATAGGTACCCCTCTCGAACTGATGTCAAATCGAATATCATAATATTACTTATTGTTTATTACATCCAGAGGGAACTGGAACCTACCGAGTATGTAACATAAATCGGTACTTGAGTATTAAACGGAGGCCACCATTACGAAACGCGCCGCGGCACTTATAGAAGGTTAAATTGTTATAGATGTTGTAGTAGAACTATTCTAGTATTGTTGTGAGTCGAGCGTTATCAGATGAGTCATATTGTGTCTACTCGCAGAATCCCCTCCAAGTAGGCCAAGGTTCAAAGTTGACCATATTGTCTAGCGGCGGCGACGCTTTCAACTCCATCCTGACCAACATTGCTGCGTTCTGGGTTGCACAACGTCAGAACCAGGCGTCGGATTAATTCTAAACTTCACCTGTAAATCTATTAAAGTGTGTTCTTTCCAATTATGTAGTTATTTTTGGTATCCGGTACGAAATATTTCTGTAGGTTAGGTGGCCTCCGTTTAATACTCAAGTACCCATAAATCAACAGAGATGAAAGCTAAGGGAAGGGGGAATACCCCAGTTCGATCGACCTGCGCCTTATGTTGAGCGATTGAACTAGCCAGTTGCCGCAGCCAGAACAAAAAAGTTTGGGTCGGACTCATCGTTCAGCTTACAATCTCTTCTCTGTGTTTCGTTTGAAACTCTAAAACCACCGTATCGACGATGAAGTTGAACTTCTATTTCTCAACACAAGACATCGCTCTGTTGGGTTTTCTCATTGCCCTCAACCAGTGAGAATAGAATCAACTCTTAAATTGATTATATTCTCACTGCCTCCGCCCCAACCCCCTGGTTTCATCCCCTGGGAACATCAGCTGGGTAAATATCTGTCTTATCGGAAAAGTTCAGGGAAAAATCACTTTTGCAGTCTGTAAAAGTTTGAGAATTTTTGGATTTTGTTTTCTTAGCAACCCTGAACCACCTCCTCACACCACTCCTTGAATAACCCCATGTTGACCACTAATAACCTCCTATTGTTCACAAATAATCCTCGATGGCCAACTTCAACCCATAAAAAAGTGAGGTCAAGGTTATACAGGGTCAGGGAAAACGAAAGTGGTCATGGAAACCTGGAAAAGTCAGGGAAAAATTGAAAATTTTCTGGAATTTTACGAAAAATACGGGCTACTAGTATTATTTATTAGTTCTTGGTGAGAGTATACTTCGAATACCTACAAGGTTCCTAACTTTTAATAAATGCATCTCAACATTTTTCGTTCTTTTTATTTACACTACAGAATTGATCGTCTGCATTTCTGTAATGTATAAGTTTCAAGTCTCTTTCAGGAATTTATCAATACAAAATCAAATTGCTTACTCATTACAGCCGACATCTGACCCTGGAATCTATCTAAAAAAAAAAAACAAAAATTCTAAAAATCGTAGAGTACGGATGAGTTCGTTTCCAGAATTTTTGGAGTACTCCAAGGGTTCAAATTGTGAAAATTAAGGGTCAAAAAACGTGTTGCTTGAGGTTTTGGTGTAAATTACCATCTTAAACATTGGAACATAATGGTATATTCGGAATCACCGTGAATTTTCCTATAAAAATCACCCACCAAATCGGTTAAAATCCTCCGAAAATTCGCTCATCAACTCATGCTGCATGAATTTAACTTTTTACGTTTTAAAGCGTACAACAACTTCTGAACAATTTTCGTTCCGTGTCGGACTGTGGTCAAACTGTATGGTTATGGTCCGATTTTGATGGAATTTTCCGGGATTGTGCGTGTTAGCCCCATGGCGGTCCCCCATTGATTTCATCTCCGTCGGACCACTAGTAGCGTGTACGCATGCGTGAAATTCCAGAAACTAAAATTCCTCAGTTCCTAATGGACTGATTTCGCTCAAATTCTGAGTATAGTTGGTGGCTGACTCCAAGACAATTGCTTATTAATTTTGTCCCGACTGGATCAGTGATAGCTACCGCGCATGCGCAAACTTTAACTGTCTTTTCATAGCCATAACTTCAGAACTACTCCACCTATTTTGGTGACATTTTCAAGGATTGTTCAGGTTCACTAATTTTTTGGGGGAGGGGGCTTTTGAAACGCATAGCGTAAGGTCAGGGAAAAATCACTTGCGATCTGGAAAACCTGGAGAAGTCAGGGAATTTTGGGATTCTGTTTCCGTAGCAACCCTGTATAATTACTAGACAAATAGATCATAAATTCGTTTTCGATTTCAGGCGAGAACAACCGGTACCAAGTCAAATTCACGGATCCAAAAGTCTGTAAGAGTTTCCTCCTGGGATGTTGCCCCCATGAGATTCTCTCATCCACGGTAAGACTCTTTATATATTTCACATCAGAATTCTTCTAGACATACTACTTGGTGCCACCTAAATCTTCGGTAGTTGGGCATGCCCGAGTTCCATTTGACATTCATAAAAATTCCGGAAAATTGTAATTTTCCTCCTTACTGAAACAGATGATTTGTAAATACGCCGTGGATAAATATTCATAACTTCTGAATTTTTCAGGGGAATAATATTTCGTGGTTATGCTTAGTGTTGAAATATTGGTAAGATTTTTTGTTTCTTTTTAACTTTTTGTACATATTTTCTTGTATAGGCTAATGTCTTTTTAATAGCACTCCCTTTCAAACAAAGGCATGCTGAGGCTATCGAAGGGGGAGACCATTTTTTTTGTATCTATACTTAATACTAGATTTGTCTAAATATTATTATACATTTCTGAAAGCAAAAAGCACTCGTACTGATTTCTCATAAATTTGTTTGGTATTTAATTCCATTTTTTATCATTTATCGTAGGAATTCTTGTAGTGATGCTAACAGTAACCCATTTTCTAACTTGAATTTTCAATTGATATATTGACATTTCTCATTTGTTGTTAGTATAAGTACCAGTGCTTCTTGTTGAGTAGGGAATTATTTTCAGACAGGCTTTAGTTCAAGGTAACTATTATAGTTATTTTAATAATGTATCTCGTAAAGCTCTAAAGGTGTATCGAAAACAATGTTGTTTGGCAGAGTAAGGGTACGTAAAACATAACAACGTTGATATTTCGACATTTTATTCCCCCCCGATGGATATTATGATGTGTGATGAGACCTTACGAATTGAAACATTTTCGTAAGTATCGCAGTGTAAGGTTGCATGTATCATTTTAAAGTGTTTATTTTTCAACGGTAAACCGTAAGTTTTTATGGTATTGTGAGCACTGGGGGAAAAATTTGTAAGTATACGCAAAATAAAACGATGGTACATTTTTTGGGAACAAACTCAAATCATCGGCAAGAATTCTCCGTCGAGTGTCTAAAGCTGCTCACTCCACGCCTCTTCAGATCTTCGTGAGTATTCCATCTACAGAGATATTTCTACCCAATATTAATTACCGGAAAAAAAGAAGGAATTTTCGGTTTTGGAAAATTCATGACCCAAACGGGAAGCTGAAATATCCCAAAAGATTCCACAAAGATGACTCAAGGGTACGTATTTTGCACCTTATTCTCAAAGTTCGGCGAACGAAACAAGTTTACGCCGTACGGAAGATTGTAGTTGTGTATTCGAATGTCCGAAGAAAGAAGACTCGTCGCAGATATCTGAAATACCGTCTGAAACGCCCCAGCGATCTTCGTACGTATAGACAACAAAATTCTTCATGAATCCCAAAATGAGTCAATTTTATGATTACAACTATTTCTTATTGGGCCCTTATAGGGAACTTTAAGAAGAGGACGATGAATTACAAGAAAACTGGGGATCACTTAGTGACTTCGGCCGTAAGTCAAATCAAATTGAAACATACCTCTTGAATATTAATATCTTCTTCCTGTATTTTTGCAAAATTTAGTCCAAATTAAAACAATTTACAAGCCTAATCAAAATTTATCTATTCATTTTGAATTATTTAATTTTATTTTTTTATTACTGTTATTCTTCGTATTATTTTTCCTCCATTTTTATTTTATTAAATTATAATTTTTGTTGACATTTGGTTGTCATCAATCGTTAAGGTCTCATAGTTACACAGTGGCCATGTTTATTCATCATGTTAAATTCTAAATGTTGTGTTCCATTAGCAGCAGTTCGAATAGGTCAGCGGTGCTGTTCGTCCGGACAAATTCATTCCAACCGTTGATTAAAAATATTGTATGTATTTCAATTTTCTACATTTATGTTGATGAAATATTGTGATGGAATTTTGTTACGAAGTGGATGTGAAGTAGAGTTGAATGTAGATACAAATGGGGAAAAAATGTTAGAGTTAATTTTTAAATTGTTGGTATCGCCATGGCCAACGTTCTTTGTAACGGTTTTTGAGCTACAGGTACGTTTATTAACCATTACATTGTACATTCAGGCTTTCCATTAGAGCTGAAACCTTATTCACAAACACCCTGGACTCGAAGACGTACACAATGATAAGTATACTGTTAATAGCACTTTATTGAAGGGGTATGCTAACAGGGTTGCTACGAGTCTGGAAAACCTGCAAAAGTCGAGGAAAAATTGAAAATGTTCTGGAATTTTAGGCAAAATACGGGGTATACATATTTATTAGTTCTTGGTGAGACTAATACAAGTTTTCTGAATTTTAATAAATGCGTTTTATCATTTTTCTCTTTTTTTTAATCCACATTACAGAATTGATCATCTGCATTCCTGTAATGTATGAGTTACATGTCTGTTTCAGGCATTTATCAATACAAAATCAAATTGCTTCCTCACTTACGACGATATCAATCTGACCCTGGAATCTATCTAAAAAATTAAAAAATGTCAATAATAACTAGAGAAAGGATGAGTTCGTTAATTGGCCAGAATTTTCAGGGTACTCCAAGGGTTCAAATTGTGAACGTTTAAGGTCAAAAAACGTATTTTTGAGGTTTTTGGTGTGAATTACCATCTCAAACATAGGAACATAATGTTATATTTGGAATCAGTCAGAGCAAAATTTCCTATAAGAATTGCCCACAAAATCGGTTAAAATAATTCTGTGAAACGTTTCAGAGCGTTCTGAAGAATTTTGGTCCCCGTCGGTCTGCGGTCACTTTATGGTCCGATTTTGATGGAATTTTCAGGGATTGTGCGGGTTAGCCCCATGGCGGTCTTCTATTGGTTGCATCGCCGTTTGACCGCTGGTAGCGTGTAGGTACTTATGCACAAACGTGAAATTCCTGAAACTACAATTCCTCAGTTCCTAATGGGCTGATTTCTCTCAAATTCGGTGTAGTTGGGGGCTGACTCCAATACAGTTACCTATTAATTTGTCACGACTGGATCAGCAATAGCTACTGCGCATGCGCAAACAGTTCTAGGGTTTTCATAGTCATAGCTCCAGAACTACTCCACCTATGTCTGTGTAATTTTCAGGGATTGTACGGGCTCACTATTGTTTGGGGGAGAGGGCTTTTGAAACTCATAGGAAAAGGTCAGGGAAAAATCACTTTTGCGGTCTGGAAAACCTGGAAAAGTCAGGCAATTTTGGGGTTCTACGTAGCAACCCTGGCTAATGAAAAATACCGTCGCATACTGAAGCTTGGTTCTACACTTCGCCTCTGCTGTTTTGATAGAATCCATGAAACTCATCCAATGAGTAACTACTACTGTTGTTGGGATTGCTACAAATTTAACTGTCTTTTAAGCTTTAAAAAAATTATTATTAATTAGTGTTTGTCGAAGTCGAATAAGAATAATCTATATAAAAAGAAACTAATATTTATTAAATAGGACCAGCGGTAGGTTTGGCATGTTGATGTAGAAGATGAAACATCTTTCAATTTACTTCAATATTCATTATAGTTTCACTCTTAATACCCACGAAAGAACTGAATAGATGGCTGACATCATGTTTCATCGCATACATATTGCATCCAGCCAACCCATTCACCTCATCCTGATCCTGAAGAATTGGGAACAGTTTCTCTACAGTTGGTTTTATTCTGTCCAAAAGAAAAGCAAACCTCATTTTTCTCTAACAACTTTGGTAACGCGCACCAAACCTGGAATTATTAGTTTGTTTTTGTTCAGAACTCATGCAAACTAGCTGTGTACCTACTTCAAGTGCACGATAACCCGAATCTGATAAGTAATTTACCATACTATGAGTCCTCATAAGCATTGCCAACATTGATTTTTCATTTTTCTTTCCGTCCGATGGTTCAGAAAAATCTATCATTTCACTCATTTTTGACTGATGAAACTCACACACATCCACTTCTTGCCAACCTTGTCTCATTTTATGTAAAAGCGTTAGGATTTAAATGTTAACATATTTTTTTTACAAGTTCATTAGTAATGTACAATGTTTTACTTGATTGTATTCATTTCTGCCCTCCCTCGCTAGCACGAAGTAAATTTATGTTACCTGTAATATTTTAGGATCTGTGAGAAGCACCACGTGGTGCCTAAATTACCTACTATGTGTCACACAATGCTTACTAAAATCCTCACCTTTGCAATAACCCCCTGAACGGACAAGATAAGCAAAACTCGAAACAACACGAAAATTTTGATTTTACCATTACTAGACCCCACTTCGTATTTACTCCAACAAAAAAAGGTTTTCCAACATCTTGATATCAGCCACTTCATAATAAATTAATCTTCTGATCAGCCATTCTCCCTCATCTGAGTCAAAGCCTTGCAGTTATTCTGTGTTCTAACTGATGTCAAAATAAAATATAGCTTTGAAATTTCCCATATTTTCGAAACATAAATTTCCATCCCCGAAATCTTGACGTGAAGTATAAATTTTGCTCCCATATTGTCATGCAGTATGATATACCTAGAATTTGCAGTTTAATGTGGTATAGTACCTACCTATTCCTGAAAAATGTTTATTCATTGTCGGAAATGTTTTGTTGATCTTTATTGATTCTGAACATATTGAATGCTTACAGAGAATGGATTTGGGGGAATGTCCAAAGATCCATGATTTGGCGCTCCGGGCAGATTTTGAACACGCTTCGAGAACTAAGGACTACTACTATGACATTGACGTAAGTACCGACAAATTGTGAATTTATTCAGTTTTTGTTCACCGGTTGGCTCTTCACAGAAACGTGACCACGGATTTTGGCTCTTGAAGACCTTTTTGTAACGTGGAAATTCTTTCCAGAACGTGAAGAGCGAAACTTTACCCATCCCCAGGGTAAGGGCTTTTGTAATTGTGCGGAGAGAACAGAAACGTTCTCTCTACGTGGAAGGATATTATCCTTTTATGTAGATAACTTCGGAGTGCAAAGACAAGCATGGAAGTAGATTGGAGCAATTCCATGCAAACACCCAAGCAACCACAATGGAAGTAGAGATAGGACATTAATTCTATTCCTACATCCATGCAAGGAACTGTTGAATAAGTTTTGAAAATAGAAGCGAAATGAGCTAGTGAATAAGAAAACAAGAGGGAATGATATAACCATCCACTGAGTAGTATAAACTAACGGAGATGAAAGGTAGGACTAGGGGGGGTAACCCGTGTTTGATTGGCCTGCTGCTAGTGGTGACTATACGAACTAGCCAGTGGCCGTGGCCAGACCAAAAAATAATGTGCCAGAGCCTAGATCTGATCTTCAAATCTCAGAACATCTTCTTGAAACCTTCACAAAGTTGACGATGCCACTCGACTATCCTGACAGTTGCCTAATATCTAAAAATTTTGGAGCTCAGAAGTTACCAGTATACACATGGTACTCATTCAGCTTACAATCTCGTCTCTATGTATTGTTGGACACTCTAAAGCCACTTTAGTATCCACCAACAACTTCTATTTCTCACCACCAGCATCACTGCTCTAACGTCGCCCCCAACCCCTAGCTTCAGGCCCCTGGATCCATCCATCAAAAAGATAAGAGATAACTGTGAATACGTGGAAGTAGGAGATGTTTAATTACATTGAACTCCTCATAGTTCCATGCATCATTAGGTACAGGTGTCAAGTTAAAGTCACAATTAGGTTTCACTTCTTCGCGTGTCTATGAAAATTGCCTTAAAAAAAATCCTCTGGAGAGGTTAGCATCTATGCGTACTTGCTCTATCCGCTCTTTTCCACATTTCTGTGAAGAGACAATCAGGACAAAAACTTCTTATATGAGACAGGTGTCGAAGAAGAAAGTTTATTGATATTTGAACCTTTGAAATTTAATCGCGAAGAATGCAGCAACCATTGCTGACCTTTGAACTCATCAAATCTTTTGGAACATAGGATTTATTCATCAAGGGATGAGCGTATTTATGTTTTTAAAACCAAATTTTAGCGATCTTTTCTAATGGATGAAATCTAAACGGCTCAACTTACAGAGGCTCCTGGTACCGTTGAATTCGTCACAAAAAGTTGTTTTCAGCGGTTTGCATCACAACCCCGTTTAATGTGAAAAGTAGTTGTAAAATTGCAAGACCATTCCCTATTTTCGAGCGTGTTTATTCAATCAACGTCACTACGGACGACCGCTTTCACGATGAAGGAAGGGGTTTTACGACATAAACTATATCCGGTCCCTATACGTCGGTCCGCTCTGAGGAGAGTGGAACGTTGTAACCCTTGGCCTTCTTGAGGTGAAATGAATATTATCAAGAAGGAGCTGTGTCACAAGTCCGGAAGAGTGGAAATCGCGTGGTTGTTCTGCCTATCAGTCCAGCTCAGTAAATAAATAACCCACGAAAACCCCAAATAAATCACTGCTAATTGGAACTTTTCTTTTCCTTTATTGGCCTCACAAAATCATCGTATTTAGCCATAACAATCATATGTTGCATATTATATTCAAAAAAATAATTCTTCTAGAAAAGATTTACCTATAGTTCTACATTTGATCTTTTGATGAATGTGACAACTGAAATATATATTTTAATGTTATTCGTCTTCATCACACAATTCACTGATGTAGGGAGTAATACTTTCTCCTTGATGAGGTCATTCATCAGCTCCACCCTTTGATGCTGGAAGCTGGGGCACTTGAAAAGAATGTGGTTGGCGTCTCCTTCCTCTAACTCGTCGCAGCTTATACAGTTCGGGCTATCCAATATTCTTATTGGATAGCCATTATTATCCAATATTCTTATCGCTTCTCGGCCTCTTGGCTAAGATCAAAGTGTAATTGGAACTTAGCAGACCAAATAAAGTCAGTTCCACCATCCACTGTGAACTAAAGCCTATAATCTTGCCAGGAACTTAACCATGATTTTGCGACTAACCCCATCAACATTCGAGTTTCCGTTTGAGCTCAGTTGAGTTACAAACCTACAGAAACACACTTGGCAATTATAAGTTAAGATAAAGTTTTATCCCCAATAATTATTCCGTCAACTAACTTTTCAAGGACAATGAAACTATTTCTTGCCCTCTAAAAACAACTATGGATGTTTGTTGTGTCCATTTCCAATGAGCACACTCGCGCTTATTGCGCCCACCTCTTATTGTGAAGGAAGTGAATACATTGAGTACACCCCTGTGGTGTTTCCAGTGTGTACATCAGTTTGATGATTTTGCAGGCAATGGAACAGCTCGAATCATTCATTTCGGATTGCGACCGGAGGACGGAAGTGGCCAAGCAGCGATTGCTAGAGACGCAGGAAGAGCTGTCGGCAGAGGTGGCTGAGAAGGCCAACGTGGTCCACGAACTTGCAGAGGAGATCGGAAAGAAACTAGCCAAGGCTGAAGCTCTGGGAGCAGAAGGCATGGTCGACGATTCCCTGAAACTCATGGGAGAGGTAAACATCTGGCTTGCAGTTACCCATGGAATGGGGAACTTGCATGGGTAGGAATTTTGCTTTTTGAACCTCAAAATCTGATTCAGCGCCCTTCAAAAAAAAAACCTGGTGCCAATTTTCCAGCTTGAAATAATAACTGGTTCTCCCAGAAAATGGGTTGAAAGAGAGCACGTGACGTCATTTAGGTTACGCAAAAAGGCAGGCGGGGGGTCGGTGACGTCGAGGTTCAAATTACAAGACCCAATTTCGGTAACTTTCAATCGCCGGACACCCCTCATATAGCACCTTTTTGGAAAGCTCTCATTAAGATATTTCAAATTGCAAAATAGAAAAGTAACAATGCAAGTTCCCCATTGGTCCACCTCCTTCTTATTCTCATAATATGAAAAGACCTGATTTTTAATATACTTTTTCGAATTCTTATTCACTTTGAATGTCTCCTTTATAGAGAATAAATGGAGACAATCGTTTGTGTTTCCGCCAATTCGTGTGCCAATACAATTTATTTTCATTGCGGTAGTCTGAGGGTCTTTACTCAATCAACTACGTAAGTACTGTGAAATTAGGGCAAAAGGGCAATGCTCAATTCCAGTGGGTCCTAAAATCGACCTCTTTTTCGTCAATCGTTGCAATGTAAGATGAAAAGATTTCTCTTTTTTTAAGTCACTGGAATGGGGAATTATCAATTTTTTAAATTTTTTTCTGAGATATAATGACTCAGAAGAAACAATAATGAAGCCGTAAGGCAAAAAAGTGTATCTGTAATTGTAGAAAATTTATTGAAATATTTATTATTGTAATATGGCGCGAAAGTGACGTTGAAAAAGGTGTCGTACGTCATTGGCCAATTCTGTCCAAGATGCCAAAAAAACAAAACGAAACACAAAGCCCATCACTGTTTGGGCTCCTGATTAGTGAGAATAGAATTTACATAATTAATAATTCGATTGAATTACTTAATTTTTAATTAATTAATTAAATTATTCCTATTTCCCCTGCTGTCAATGGGATCTCAGCACATTCTTTTTCGGTTCAGTTCTTTTAGTGTGACGTAGGAAAGGGTTTCTCAAGAGCCTTCAAAATTCCGCCAGTTACTCAAACAGCTGAGATTTTATTCCAAATAAAACAAAACAAAGGCAGAAAAAATGTGATTTTCTCATACACGATAATTCCCCATGTTCCATTTCTGTGGGTTACTAAATTCCCCTTTTTGACCACATATTGAGTTGTTTATTTTGCTTC
>JAEMON010000012.1:1528362-1546972 GCA_030264115.1 Lygus lineolaris
CATATTGTAACACTGTTATTCTTTTAGTTATTCGTAATTTGAGTTAGATCGGTTTTTTTGCCGCACCCTGTATATATATTTCTGACAAATGTACCTACTACATGTATAAGATCCACCACAATGTCATAAAAGTAGGTCATACAACTCAAGTAGATATTGATGTAATCTTTTTCTTTACACATGTAACTTACAGTACGAATCACAAGGAACGGAAGCATTACCTACGTTTTTAATAGACTCGTTTTTAATTGTAGACCCTGACGATACTGTGAAGCAACAGCGCTAGGTCAAATATATTCATGACAACTGGAGGATAGCCTGAAAGAATGCCTCATCCTCACCCCAACCGCACCAATAAAGGAACCGTCTCAACTACAACGATGTCTGAGAATAGGTTGTCAGCTTAAGCCGAACAGTGCGCAAAAATATAGGAAAAATGGGAATGTATACACTAAGCACCTACCCACCACATATTATGACGTGATTTTTGGGTATTTTTCAAAGCTGAATCACGTGGTGAAGACAACTTTTCGATCGGCACCCATCCTACCTCGAAATCAGAGCGAATGGCTACCTACGACGAAAAGCAATTACCACCAGTATCATGCCTGAAATGATTTATCCAACTCCACTGGGAGAGGTTTGTACCTAAAAATAAAAAAAATAAAAACTAACGGTACGATGGACCAACGGTTCTACAGTCATATAATTTAATAACGATTAATTTTACGCCATTTATATCGTGACGTGACGGTTGTGAAACTCGATCACGGAACTTCCAAACGGGACGATCGGACGGGAAGTTGCGATATTTTCGCCGTGACGTCACGGCCAGAAAAAATGGAAACGTCCTGTTAATCATTAATAAATGATAATATTTTAGAGCTACCCTTGGAAATGCCAGAGGTAATGAGTCACCTCGGCTAGCCTCCAAGTTTCGTTGAAACGGGACGGAAAATCATCATCAAAATACTCTTCCACATAAGAATAAGGTACTTATCAACCTTTCTGCACCAGGCCACCATGGCGTGAGAGTGGTCTGTTAGCTGGGACCCCTAGACACTGCCTATCACCCCCAGCCAAACATTTTTCGAAACCAGACGCATTTGTAACGAGTGAATGCCAATTATGCTGTTTTCAAGACCTGATAATGATAATATGGATAGTGTAAATAAGAATGAATAAACCCATGGTTAACCCGTGTGGGAATAGTTGCTTTATGTCAGGATAGATGTGTGAATGCAAGAGTGGATTGACAACAATACGGGCTCCGTCCCTACAGGACCCACTCATCTACACACAAATGTGAGCTTCCGGTTCAAGGGACATTCAGTTTTTACACAAAGAAGCTGACTTCGCAGCCAAAAGATTTGAAAAAAAACTATTAAATTCTGGGGAAGTTGAGACACAGCCAGAAACTGATTCAAAGTAGGACAAACTAAACAAAAAACCAATCAGGAGGTTAGGCGGAATGCAGTTAGTTTACTTGCGGATAGGAGTTAGTTACCTATCTGAGACCACATCAAAAATTTGGAGCTTCGAGGGGGCGTAGGTCAGCTCAGCCAGAGTAAGAGGATTAATCATAATTTTATTCCTAGTGGTAGGAATTAATAGACACACTGACCCAAAATGCAACCCAACATATCTCATATTGTCCTCTTGTAAGACCTGCTGAGCACCTAGGTGAATTGGTAAAGGAACTCCTGGAGAACATTCTCTGTCAGTCCAGATAATGTAAGAACAGCCGAATCAGAAAATCACCAGAGCAGGATCAAGTGCCTACAGGAAAGGTCCTAAGACGCTTCCTTGAGGGACCCCTGCCTGCAAGCTGCACGTTTCAGATGTGGCATCTACCACAGCTTACAGAGAATGTGAGGTCTGTGAGGTACGAGAGCACCATCCTGTAGTAAGTGTCGGGCAAGAGATTTTTTATCCTGGCCAGGAGTCCCGCAAGCCACACCCAATCAGACGTGTGTTCAGTGTCTAGAAGCCACTCTGAGACCTAATTTTGCCAAATCCTTTGACTTATATCAATAATTTCATAAGCATACATTGTTCGAATTATAGTGCCTACCGTTAGAAAACTTTGGTCAGATGCGTGTGCTGTGTAGGTACTTGAAACCTGAAGGTTTGAGAGGTAGATTTGTCTAAACTTCGAGATTATGGAGATCGACCCAGACGTACACGTATGTCAGACTGATTGGGAATGGGGTCCACAGAAAAAAAACCTTCTTCGCCGAGCTTTCGTGAAATTTATTCACCTCATCAGGGCCTGCACAATAATTACACCAGTCTCCCTTAACGGCACAATCAACAAAATGTGAAATCGCAAATTTCTAAAATTTAGTTATTACGTATGTACGCAAATTCGAAAAGATAAAAATTCGAATTTATCTTTTCGAATTTGCGTACGTAACAACTCAATTTTAGAAATTTGACGTTTCACATTTTGTTGATTGTGCCGTTAAGGGAGACTGGTGTAATTTTTGTGCAGGCCCTGATGAGGTGAATAATTTTCACGGAAGCTCGTCGAAGAAGGTTGTTTTTCTGTGGACCCCATTCCCAATCAGTCTGACATAGATTTGTCTAAAACTGGAGACAATTTTCATGACCGGTTCAAGATGTAAAATGACTTAGGTAATTTATCTCAAGTCAAAATGTTGCTATTAAAAGTGATCAAAGTAAGCTGTGCAATATTGGTGCGGTTAACAGTTTGTACTTACCCCCTCTACCCCGAATGTCATCAACTAGCTGACTATCCACGGAGCATTGCCGTGGTTTCTACTTGATGCTGAACAGATCAAATATTGATCAATGTTATTCAAATTAAATAACCTTTAGTCAAGGGGGTTTTAATGGTAATAATACGATTTTGGTTACAGAAATTCCTGCTTATGAAGTTCATTTCTAATATCTTCCACATTGAACAGTGACAACTATGGCACAGCCAGCAATAAATCAACAATATCGAACTGAATAAGCAATCAGCAGAGAGGACATTGTGCAACGATCCTCTAATTCACCATCAACCCATAATGAACCTTAACAGCGTGTTTTTTAATTATTTGATTTGAACTTTGGGAGAAAGACGTTACATGGATGATATCTTGATTTCGCACAAAACTTGTGTAGTTAATTTTTAATTAATTTCGTAAGGTTTCATCACGTCATTGTTGCAAGGGATGGTCAGATGGACAACCATAGCTACCTTATCAGCAGGGTTCAAGCTAAATTATCACAAGCAATGGGGTGAAGCTGTGCAAAAACCAGTTCCTTAATGGCAAAGGCAGCCGCGAGGGAGGAGCAGCGTCAGAATACCAATAGAAAGCCATGTCCGTAGTAAACTTCTAAACTGTGGCGTGGAGGAAGGTGTTCATGGAGTAATGTCTGTCAGGTAGCTCTCAAAAATCAAGGAAAAATTCTATACTTTGCTGATAGATAAGCATATGAGCAATATTCGAGTCGGACACCAAAAACGATTTTGGGAAAATATCTGCCAACGGTAAACCCATGGGTAACGCTCATTGAGCTATACCTAATAAAATAATTGCATGGTATAAAATACACTTTAAAAATACTTACGGTGACATAAGGGTTTTGCTTGGACGAAATATAGTGGGGGGATGTGGGTATCCGCCCCTGATTCCTCTTGTCGTAAAAATGTCGGACGATGAAGCAGGAAACTGTACCCAGGAGAAAACCGATCACCAAACAGCCGATGGCAGTTCCCACACTCATACTCGCATCAGCTATAAAAATAATAAAGTAAGTAATCATTCTTATTGCCTAAGTAAAAAAAAATAATAATAATATTACATTTAGAATGAAACTCAATTTTTGAGGGTTATATTCAATAGGCACAGGGAATCTTCCACATAATTATAACGTTTAGGTACAATCCCAATAAGAAGTGAACAATAAAAAAAAATCTCATTATTATAAAAAGAATCATTCTCATTTTTTTCTCTTTAACTCCGGTTTCTTTTTATTGAAATGGGTTCCCACAACTTCGACGCGATTGATTTAGTTTTTAAGAAGTGAACCAATGGGTTTGCAGCCTTGTTAGGGTGGTTGACATCTCAAGAAATAACGAGAAGTTATTTGGGTTGTTACCGAGAATCCAAGAACAAGATCCATTAATGTTGTTGTACTTTAGATGGTAATTTTCCCCAAAATACTATATTTAAAAAAGAGTTTTTAGTGATCACATACTTTAAAATATAAAGTTTAACCCCTAAGAATGTCCCAGGAATTGTGGCCTACGGTCATGTCCTTCCTTTTGATATTAGCGGCGTGTTCCAACTAAGTTGTTATGTTCAAATAGATAAGGGCAGTTAAAAATGAGTAGTCTGCTGACGTGAAAACTTTTTCGGAGGGGGAAAGCCTGGGGCTCGAAAAATGCATGGAAAGAGGCAAAGATTGCGTGAGCGCACCGCTTTCCACCCTCCGCTTTTTGTCCCAAAAGTAGGGAGGTTGCAGAAGGTTTCCATGTTATCAGCATCAAGAATCGATTCATTTCATCGATTCATCGCTCCATTTCCTTAAACAATGTTCTAAAAAAGAAAAGTTACCTACCAACGCTTTCACCAGCTAAGGCATCTGCACAAAATCTTGCGTCAGAGTCAGAGCCTTCACAGTCTCCTGCACCAGGATTAGCAACGAGGCAGTTTCGAGACCTCGTTTGCTCGCCATCTTTGTTGCAGGGGCTCCATATCGACCAATCAGCCCATCCTTGTAGAGCTGTTAGGTTTAAAAAATATATATATATGAAATCAGTTTATAATTGGTAGATTGGTTTCCTAAGAATTCAGTACATTTAATAACTACTGACAAAATTTACGAACATGATCTAGAATTTCCGCCCAATTTACTATCTTCCGAGTTTGGGATTAATGGGATCTACACTAAGTGAAAAATAATTCGTAAGTGGAGGATTTTACGTTTGAGCAGGGATACAATTTATATGAACCATCTAGGGGGCCCAAACCACACAATCCGTGACATTTTCATCTGTGCGATTTTCAAATCTGTGAAAGTTGTGTGGCAAAGATTCACTGATGGACCGACGCAGAAACAAATTTGATCAGAAAGGTTTACAACGTAAAATTCGATAGGAAATTTTGATTTTTGAAGAAAATAATTTTCACCTCACGAAACTGAAAACTTATTTACCATGGGTAGACTTGGAAATAATACAATAGGTCACTGATCATGCTGAACCCGTGCCTATCACTAGGTAATAATTCACTAGCGTAGATGTACTGTTGTAGAAAATACATCTGACGTCAGTAACCTCGGTCCCTTGAGGGGTTTCTGGCAGGGGTGTGAACCATTTTATGAAATTTTCTCAGCCAATAATCAATCAAATCCAAATCAGTCGTCGGCATTCATTCTAGTTTTTAATTCAGCAAGGCAACCAACTACAAAAAATGTTAAACTTCAAAAATATCAAATTCAGTTACTTATGAATAAATTTAGCATTTAAAAGATTGATGCCCCGTATTGATAAATAGAAAGAATGTCAAAACAGCTAAACAGCTAGATTTGAAATTGATAGATTATTGGCTGAGACAATTTCAAAGAAAGTTTTAACCATAAAATTTAACGAGAGGGGGTTTCTTTTAAACTTATTGGCCCCAAGTAGTAATAAGGTAGTAGTAAGAGTTAATTTAAACTCTTTGATAACCAAGATTTGGGAATTTTCGAGGACGTTCACATCGCGGGTTGAACATTGATTCAAAACACAACCATCTTAAGGAACTTACAGTGACAGGCTGAGACGATGCATTCTTCTTGGACGGTGGCCGGACCGTGGCAGGTACTTCGGTCACCTCCTATGCACGATCTGTGACGCTGTCTGACTCCAGGACCGCAGCTGACAGTGCACATGGACCAATCGCTCCAGCAGCCCCATTCGCCTGTGATAAAAGAGGGAGAAAGGTGAAACTCACGAACAGGAACTAGAAACTTCTGAAAGATAAACTTTGCGAGCATTTTTCTCGGGAGAGCTACAGCATAAGTAAAGGAACATCATCACAGCCCAAGAAATCTTGGAAACCTGGATCCCGAAAGTCAACGTCTCTCTACAGTTCAGAAGAACACCATTGCAACCAACGGTCGACAGGAAAATCAACCGCTAACTCCAATGAAGACGCATCATGATGTCACTTGCTGCTTCTTCCTACTTGTTCTATACAATTGGTTCAGTTGGCTTGGTTGAAGCCACTCCTCGCTCAATGAATGAGGTTTTTGAAAGTTTCCAAAATGAACCTTTTACAATATACAATTACAATTATACAATATACAATATAGTATTTCCATCCAACATTTCCACGAACATTTTAATTTATTGTGATTCATCGTGTACCTACTTACTGTTCATTGACAATGTATTACCGTTTCTGTGGTGCAAATAAATTACATTTATCTAACATTTATTCATTTATTTATTACCATTGGACACAAATGAATTGATTTGAGTTGGTATGATTAGTCAGAATTTGCCCAAATGGGGTACTACTAACATAATTTTTTTTTCTTCTGAAAGATGCAACCATATGCGCGAATAGGAGAGCCTAGGGAGGTTACATCTAATTTTTACTCAATATCGCTTTGGGCCTCCGAGCCAAAGGTTTAATAAATAAATTGATTGAATGAATCAATTCATGATTATTATCAATTAATTTTAATTAACCATTTCAATTATTCATATTCTTACTGCTCCCGATGCGATCTCAGCGCATTATTTATAGGTTCAGTTCTTTCAATGAGACGTGAGAAAGGGTTACTCAAGAGTCATTGGAATGCTGCCTGTTATTCCAAGTTTTCTCCACACCAGAACAATGAACTATTTTCTTCTTTGTACTAACAGTTCTATTTCATTCCAAATAGCAGTTACCTTGGCAGAAAACTTAGATTTTCTCCTCACAAGATAATTTCCCATTCTTGGGCTCATGGTCCAAGTAACCAGATCATGTTACAAGTAACATGAGTAACTATAGGTAGGTCAACAACTTTCCATGGTACGAACCTTTGCAGGGATGAGTGTTGCACTGCCTGACTGTTGAAGGGGGTCCGTGACAGTCGCTCTGGGCTCCGTCGCACGTCCTGGTTCTCGTCTGCTGACCAGTGCCACACTCAGCAGAACACGGTGACCAGGCTGACCACTCGCTCCATGCATCCTCCCCCTCTCCACGTTCTGAAAGCACGTGATAGTTCGATAATATTACAAAAAAATGTAAATGTTAACAGTTAACATCAAAAGAAGTAATGAGTTCGTTGCCCTGAATTTTTGAAGTACTCCAAGGGTTCAAATTTTGAAAATTTAGACTCAAAAATCGTTGAAAAAAACTTACACACCTACCAAACAAAAATTCATTCATCAAAATGAAAAGAAAAGAAGAATGCCGCAAACCGCAACAGAATCGATCAAAAATTTTCTGAGAAATTACATGTGTCATTCCAGACGATATCTGACCCTGGAATCTATCTTAAACATACAAGTACGCTTGCATACAAGTCTGCAACGCATTGGGACATTTTCATGTCTTTCTCCCCCTCCTTCTTTCCCTTTCAACTTTCTCCTTTGCTTTAGGAGCCACTCAGCTGATCTGGACCTCTCGATTTGTCAAGAAGGAGTCTCAAGGAGGCTGCATACTGAATTTCAACTTTGTAGTGCTAATGGGAGAGAAATTAGCTTTATGTCACGTTATGTAACGTTACGTAACGTTACATAACATAATTTTGGTTGTGTGCCACAGCAAAGACATGAAAATGTCGAAATAGAGAAAGATTCATACCTCAAAGAACCTTAAGGTGTTTCACGGCTATGTTATAAACAACATCAATAAAGCGATCGGGAACACGAGTAAGTACACGGTAAGTCTCGTTCTGATGATAGTCTTAAAAAAAGAATCTGACGGCTTTAGACTTGATGGAAGCTGGAAGGTTACTCTTATACTCAAAATCTTTACTATTTCAATGATGGTTGGCAACAATAATACAGTGGTTATGCAAACTGGAGTGACTGTGACAAGGAGTGAACGAGAAACACGTTTGCATATCCTGGTTGATAAGAAAGAATAATAGGCATCTCATTTCCTTTGAGAATCTGTCCAATCAGCAAATAATAGTTATCTCATTTCCTTTGAGAATCTGTCCAATTCGTACCTGATTTTGTACAAACGCCATCTTCGCTGCAGTAGCGGTCGTCGACTTTGAAAAGAGCCACTTTGATCATCCCAGGTTCTGCAACTGGTGCGCGGCATGAGAATTTGAACCGTCGCTCGGTACCATTCCCGAAAGGAGTCCATTGAGTCCATGGCGAGAGACGTTTACTATCGATACACGGAGTATTGTGGCAAACCTGGCAATAGATCGTGAAGGCATTATGATTAATATTATATACAGTACATAATAGAATAGACAGTGAAACGTACTCAAAGAAATGGACAAGAAGTTCACCACTTTATGCTTTATTGGTTACATCAAAGGGGTCTTTCATTACTTACCTACATTTATTTATTTTTGTAGGTTTTTGTAGAAACGTGACAACAATTTTCGAATAGAAACTGAATTTAATATTATGTAACCAATGGATGCAAATGCTCGGCAGATAGGATAACCCTTCTAAAGGCCATAACAAACTAGCTTTTTTTCCAGCACTCCGTTTTTTTCTTTTTTTTTGCTTTTTTGAGCTTCCAGCAACCGAAGGAGAATAAGAACGTGAAGTTAAAGAGGAATAAAATGAGACACATTGTCACTTCAAGTTTGAGTCTCCAAGGGTTCGTTTAGCTGTTTTCTTGCTCAAAAATTGCGTTCATTAAAATTAGAACGTGTTCTAAAGCTGCCTGAGAGCTCAAAAATGCTCCTACAGGATGAGCATCATGCTGTGGCGTTTACATTATTATTATGTTTGATTTTTCACCTGTTGCTTAGTTTATTTTATGAAAATTGCGTTGTCAATAAAACAGTCAGTTTCTGAAAGTTACACAAATTGCACGATTAATCACATTTTTATACGGAGTCGAAAATCAACCTTCTAAAAACTGGTAACCGCCGACGTGATATTTGAACATGGATGATCAACCAAATTTAAACGTTAGAGGAGCGAGAGGTGACCACCAAAATTCGAGTACACAACATTCTGGTCAAACATTTGTAAAACACACTGTAAATTTCTCACCACCACTTTTTTGGAGACACAATGTTCCAATGTGGTTTGGTCAAGTAGAAGCACAATTCAGAGTAAAGCACATAACCTCAGAAGAAGATAAGTACGATTATATAATAAGCTCAATGGATTCTTCAGTCTTGATACAAGTAAGCTGATTTTAAGTAAGTTTTTGAGTAAGTTGACTTTTCACCTGTTGCTTTGTTTATTTTATGAAAATTGCGTTGTCAATAAAACAGTCAGTTTCTGAAAGTTACACAAATTGCACGATTATTTACATTTTTATACGGAGTCGAAAATCAACCTCCTAAAATGCTATGGAGGAGTGGAGAATATGACCTAGGGAAAAAGCTGTAAAAGCGCCTTTCTTCAACTTTATGTTTAGGAATAATATGAAGTGGGGAAAAATCTTTAAAAAAAGCTCCTACGATTAGCATTGCATTTATGATTTGTGGATAGAATTGTGGAGTATGAGGAAAAGTTACTAACTTGATATTCAACGTGGCACCCTGGGCAGTCCAAGCCCCCTGGTACCTGTGGTGGGGGGTTGGTACAGGACCTTATTCGGGTTCTGAATCCACCTCCACACTTGGCAGAACACTCGCTCCATGAGCCCCAAGCTGTCCATCCACCATCTCTGACCGGCCCAGTGACAGCTGAAAATTAAAAGATTATCATGAATGCCAAATCTAACAAAAATACCAAAATTCTGATTAATTGAATGGTATTTTTCAAATACAACAAAGGGGATTATTTAGTCTATTACAAACTCACCAGGACACGGTGGGTTGGAATGGCAGTACATTTCACTCCTATCTTGCCCGACACAAACTCTTCCGCCATTCTGAGGCGTAGGGTTGCTACAAGTTCTGCGCCTCGTCTTGACTGCCATCCCACAGGACTGCGAGCAGGCTGACCACGTGCTCCAGGCCGTCCAACCTCCGTGAACTGTGCAGTTGGTCACCCTGACGGAAACTCCAGTACAGGAGGCGCCGCCTCTCATTGGCGCAGGGTTGTTGCAAGCACGAGTCGAGCATAGACAAGCATCTCCGTTGGCTTGCTCACAAGATGTATATGGCGACCAGGCTGACCACCCTCCATCCACTATGAAAAGGAGTATGAGGATCAGAATAAAATATAAGTCGAAACACTATAAGTTGACACATTTCATAATAGTTTTGTTCATTTCACATTTCAACTGACATCCAATCAACAAGAACAAGCAAAAAGTATGATTAATGATAAGAAGTATTAAAAAAAAACTTGGTCGTTCGGGCCTCGGCAGGGGGCCATCCCGCTGCACCCCGGATGCTTTTGCTTAGAGCCTGTGGCTAAAATTCAAGAAACATGGAACATGCTTTAGCCGCACTATTGACAGTTAGGTGGTGACAGTTAGGTCGAATTTTTGTGACATTTTTTCATTACGTTTGCTGGCAGTTAACTCATGGCTACAGCATGTTCCATGCTAAAATAGATGCAGAAATACAAGTAGGTAATTGATTTTATGTTATTTAAAGAACTACAAACTATCATCATAATCATGTGTAATCATGTGATAACATCGTTATAAAAGGTACATTGTAACTATTCGTTAATATACTGATTTTCTACCAGAAGAACTTCATTAGTATTTGACTTAATACAATCGTGAAACAACAAAGCAAGGAAATTCTTGCATAAAAAAACGAATCCATTTACATCAACCTGCTCAGTCAGCCAACCTTTGTAGGTCTTTAGGCTGACGTAACCGACTGTCAACCTCTCAAGGGAGAAGCCTAGCAAGGATGACAAATGAGACGAGCCAATAATGATAAAAGCCTGCACCAATGTCCTTTCCCAACTATGGCCTTTACCTAATAGTTGCATAACTCTTTAACAAAACGAAGTGAATGGAAGGGATAATAATATAAGTACTTTTGTTTAGCAGTGGAAAATAAGTCTAGAAAACGAATAACCATCAACAAATGAAACAATAATAGGGTTATTCAGGGACTGATTCGATGGTCGAATCGTAGAATATCGAATCTGATATTGGATATTCGAAACTCGAGGGTATCATGAGGCTCCTACACTTTTTATCCACGTCGTGTGGTCGAAAATCGAAGCTACTGCTAGGATCGCTGCTGCATTTCGATAAATTCAACGTCGAATCTGATTTACGACGCCTCCAGCCCGTGGAAATTCGAATCGTCGTAAATCGAATCGGAGCCTGTGCATTGTGCATCAGCTCACTTCGAAAGTCCCAATTCGATAATTTGACAATTCGACGTCAAATATCCTAGACCATGAATACCCCTTTTATCAAAGAATTGCCGGAACAAACATTAAAAGTGAGACCTTCGTTTTTGAAGCCGGTAAAAAATAGATTTTGTAAATAGATCGGTTTCCTGCCGACTGCAAAACTTTCCTTTCACCTTTAAGGGTGCGCGGGACAATGTGCTCGGGAAACGCCTCAACCATGCCCCAAAGCAACTCAAAATCCTATTTATTATTTTTCACGTTTGTGATTTTGAAAATTAATCAATTTACGTATGTTACACAATAATATTGACAAAGTTTAAGATGTGAATCATATTTTTAAGTTTATTCCATCCAGAGAAAACTGGAAGAAACTGATGAAAACCGGGTTTATCATTGGTTCCCTCCAGTTTTCTCTGGATGTAGTAAACTTAAAATTATGGTTCTCATCATAAAGTATGTCATTATTATTGTGTAACATACGTGAATCGATGAATTTTCAAAATCACAAACGTGAAAAATAAGAAATAGGATTTTGAGCTGCGTAAGGGCATGGTTGAGGTGCCCAAGCCCGTCATCCTGCGCACCCTTAAGGGGGTTCCGCCAGTAGTGTGAACATTTCTCCAACTTTTCTCAGTCAATAATCGATCAATTTCAAATCTGTTTCCGGCATTCTTTCAACTTTTTAATTCTGTAGGGCAACACACTAACGAAATTTTAAATTTCAAAAATTTCACATTTTGTTATCAATTTGAAATTTAGAATTTGAAAATTGATTGTGAGTTGCCCTGCAGAATTAAAAAATAGAAAGAATGCCGAAAACAGATTTGAAATTGATCGATTATTGGCTGAGAAAAGTTGGAGAAATGTTTTAATCGTAAAATGGTAATGGGAGGGGGGAAGGGGCGGTTACTCTTTTTAAAACATGACATAAAGTAGTATAATAAGATTTGTAGTGAGAGTTAATATGAACTCTATAATTCCCAAGATTTGCGAATTTTTGATGACGGTTCACACTCCGGCCGGAACACCCTTAACATCCTCCAGCAATTATGTAAAAGTATAACACGCCAGCTTACTCTGCCTGAAGCAGTTTTGAAAAAGCTTTCAGGCAGAGTAAGCTGGCGTGTTATACTGAAACGACACGTAAAATTTGATACTAACCAGGTTGGTCGAGGGACGGGCACTGCGTGGCATCCTGGTGCCAAGCCGTGGACATGGGGTTCAAATCCGGAGCTACAGTGCAGGTCTCCTTGTGCTCATGCCAGCCGCAATGAGGGTCCATAGCTGCTGAGCAAGATGCCTTGCTCAGGTACCGCTTGCAGTGCTGTTTGTTGATTTTCAGAACGCTCTCCTCCGTCGTCAAGTACAACGCATCCTGGAACATCCATAAATGGGGTAATCCGGTCCAGTCAATTGTTTTATACTTTTTTCTAATAAGTAACTATATCCTTTGTAGTTAAAGGAAATTGGGTCTGTTCGTCAGGAAAATTAGCAAATAAAAAATTTGGGATTTGAGAAAAGGTGGGCTTGTGACATAGAGGTCCGCCACCACCAATGCCTCCTATATCTCTGATTGAAAGAAAGAAGTAATATGTACACTGAAGCTTATAACAAAGAGAAGATAGATAATTGATAGATTCATTCCAATTTTATTGCACTGAATGAAGTTTCAAGTAGATGAGATAATCAATAATCAAAGATAAGTTTTCATTATTAGTAATGTTGGACTCCTTGAGGATATATGAACGGAGGGGGGGGGGGGGGGGGGGGGGGGGGGGGGGGTTGGAGTTCAATTCTATTGGTTGATGACTGATATTCTGACATAATGTCGTTTTCATAAAGTGAAACAGTTATGAACTATGTGTAGAGATATTTTGACGAAATTTAAGAAGAAAGTGTACCATTTAAATTGACATTCTTGTTATTTGATATGCTACGATGGTTGTGCTATCTTATGTTCTGATATGTTCGTAAATGACTGGATTATCTGGTCTGGGTTCCTGGATTCTATAAATTGATACTTCAAGATGTGTGGGTTCAGAGAATGGCAAAACTGAGGGGGGAGTTCTGTTGGAGTTCAACCAATTCTATTGGTTGATCAACCAATCAAACAATTCTACTGGTTGATGACATCAGGTGATGTCCCCACTTTAATGGATGATATAAAGGGAGGTAGGAGACCTTCTCTTATGTACAGTAGTTGTTTCCTTTTTAATGGTCGCCGTATTTTTGTAAAATCTATTCGTCTACTAACTTTACTATCAATTCTTTGTTTCTGTCTGCTCCTGTTAACAACATTATAGCCTATTCTCCAATTGATATTTCTGAACTAACAGCAATAGTACTCCATTTATACATAGGTACTCAAAAGTAAGACTGAAAGAGCAGAGAATTGATCATCGAGATCACTAAGGATACTACAATAGCTTGTACCACTTCTGCGCATACATACTAACTACATGGGGCGTGTCGTCATAACGTAAAGGGAGGACCCACGTTTTTTCCATCCAATAGGTATCTAAACTCCACATTTCCTCCCTCGTATAACACAATTATAACCTTCTCCCACACTACACATTCTTCTTACAGCTACATGAACTAAAATGTTGCAAAAATGATCTCATTTTTAGATCCAGTGGAATACTCCGTTGTAACAAAGCGATCTAAACTAGAATCTACCAGAACAACTTTTGAGTTGTTTGATCATTTTTTGAGTTGATTTTTGATCATTGTTTGATCACTTTTGAGTTGATTTCACAGCAACTTTTGAGTCTTCAATGTAGTCTTCTATAACGTGTTCTGTTTTGTAAATGATTTATTCCTACCTTCATTTCAAAACAGGTATCAAAGTGCAATCTACAAATAGACTAGACACTGAAAAGCGACTGATATTGAATTAATTATGTACTCACATTTGCCAATTGCATAGCGTATATCTTCTTTGAGGGAGAAAACGAAGGTAAGGGATTCCAGATTTCTAACACGCAAGGCTTCATGTTCTTGTGTAGGACGGATATCTTCTTCACTTGCCCCTCCATCGTCGCCACATACAGAACGTGAACTTCGCTGCATAAAAAAAAAAAAATTAAAAAAAACATGATTACTTATGAATTTCTTCGCCTAAAGGACAAAGAAAGCCGTTATATGGGTAATCAAATTTTCGACGCAAAAAAGCAAGTTTTATGGGTGTAGTAAACTACCAAGTATGATACATCATTTTAATGTGTGTTTTAAGTGTGTGCTGAGCAAACGCGGTGATGTTCATTTTTGTATTTGCGCAATAGTAACTTGAAAAACCGCTCAGCAACCAGAATAGTAGGAGGTTTTACCAGTTCTCAAGGTAGTACAGCGCAAATCGAAAATGAACATCACCACCTTTATTTAGCTATTTAAGAAACATTAAAATCATGCGGTAGGTATCAAACTTGCATTTTGCGCAAGTGTTTGTGCACTCAACGAGTGACCAGTTGTTTCCCCTCGAAATTTCACGTTGAATCCAAATATGCAATACAAAATGGGACTCCTACGTGAAAAAACAAAGTCATTGTGCATTGCAAAATTGTGCAAAAATGTCATAATTTGATTCTATGCATAAAACTACGAGGAATGAATTACCAGAGATGGAACATTTTTCGAAACCCCCAAAGAGGGGGTTTTTTGGGGGGGAGATTTTTTGGTGAGCCTTAAAATTTAGTCTCCCTGTAGATAACGTAAAACATCTGTTGCTAGGCTTCACACTACTTTCCCCTCCCGTAGAAACCTGAAAAATGGCTATTTTTGTGGATTTTAACGCTGATGTCGGCCCTCAGGATTTTTTTTTTTTTTTTTGTAGAGATGAGGGGGTATTGGAACTTGTTTTTACTTGAAAGAAGAGTAAGTCCAGTGAATTCTATCAGAATCGTTAGAACAGTTTGGGATAAAAGTGGGCTAAAAACACGTTTTTCACCTATTTGGAATATCTTCTCCCCCTTCTTCGACCCGAAGAGCTGAAATTCATAGGTTCTCATCCTCAGACATGTAGAAACCAATCCTCGAAATCGGATATGTTTTTATCATTTTCGTAGTGGCCACAATCGTGATCATACACATAAGAACATACATACATACAATTTTCCAAAACATGGAGAAATTGATCAGATATTGATTAGGACCATTTTTTTTAAATAACGTGAATAGAAAAGGTGGTCCAATCATTCTGGGGCACCGTGTTTATTGTGGACATATAACAGTTTTCGTAATAGTTTGGACTATAATAGTTATTTATTTATTTATCGTATGGCACACATCAAAAGAAAGAGAACGGATCTTATGAATTAACGGTAGAACATATAGCATTATGCAAAAAACAAAAATATAGCATAATAATTCACAATTGAATATAACTATAATAGTTATAATAATAGTTTATAACAGTTTGGGAGAAAACCTTAAAAAAAAACGCGCTGTTCCAATTTTCGTTAGGTAGGTGTAAGAACTTAACTTAGAAGTAGGTACATGATAGATATTCCACTTTATCTGCCGAGGGATTTTGAAAGCCACCCAACCTTCCCCAGGTAGGTTTCTCATTACTTACTTCACAATTTCTCAGATAAGCTGAACCAACACCAACCTGTTGTGTTTAGTAGAAACAATGTCAACGGCGACGTGGGTCAGCCTTTCGAGCTCACTGTTGTACAACGGTTCCTTCGAGATCGGCTGAATGGCCATGTCCATCAACTGGTACCGCGTCGAATCGAGGAGCGCTTGCGTGCCTGAAAACAACGTTATAAGTGAGGTGAACTGAAACGTCAACCTCTAAATTCCTGCAACTCCTACTAACAACCCTCCTATAACAGTTCAACACATAATTAATTAATTTCAACACATAATTTGTTTATAACATTTCAACACACTTAATTCAAATTGTAGGTACGTAGGAACCCTTTAAATCAATTTCAAATTGTTTAAAAACCCTGAAATGTGGGTTTTTTTCGAAGTTCCGGAGGAGTAGGTACTTATTTTGAAAAGCTAAACTGCTTCCGTAGCTTAGCAACTATCATTGTAGATCATTGATGCAGGGGTCGTGGGTTCGAATCTTTTCCTTTCACCAACTTTTCTGAACTTTTTGAAACATTTTAGGTTTGAGAGTACTCGTTGAGAGGCGGTGAATGTTTTGTTTTAGCGTTGTCTAGAGGTGATTAGAAAAAAGGAGAGAGTGTCAGATCGTTCTGGAAGGTCTATATAAAATATAGCTATTTTAGTAAATTTTTGAAGAAATAACCGCCATTCCACCTGAAGATATAAATAAAGGGCGTAAGCTTAGTATGGCAACCAATAAGTATATGTTTTTGATGGTGGGAAGAATCATAAAATCCTATCATTTCGTTGACTCTAGTAGCCTGAAGACGAAACCAAGCCCAAAAAAAGCCTAATTGTCATAAGAAGCCGGTCGTTCTTGACCAAAAATAATAAATTTTGTTATGCATTTTTACCTGAACAGGAAGAGTGGCCGGAATTGACGATTTTCTTCTCCCACGTGGAAGTGGAGGTCGCCTGATGCTTGAAGGCTCCAGCGAACGCCGCGTCGATAGACGACATGTTGAAGGCGCAGATGGCCGAACCAGCAATGCTGTTTCTGAACATGAAAAATGCCGAGAATCAATATAGTAATAATTAGGTATTATCATTATCTATGATCTAGATCCAGATTGGTGAATGACATGGATATGGATAGGGGTGAGGGCGACATCTGGTGGTGAGGTAGTGATGGGCAATTCGAATGAAGATTCGAATGCGGTATTCGATTATTGGATTCATTCGGATGTTCGAGTGAGATTTCAAGTATTCGAATACTTTCGCATTCGTATGGTAGCGAAACTAGCGGTATCTTCGCGAAGCTCAAGATACAGGAGGATGGAACTGTGACAAGTGAACCACAAGTACTGTCACAGAACAACCATAACCGAAATTTTCATCCGAATTCCGAATCCCATTCCATTGGTTGTTTTTCATTCGAATACTTTAGCATCTGTTCTGCCATTGGTTGTTTTGCATTCGGATCTATTAGAGGTTTTCCCGCTCCTCTTCCATGGTCCAAACGAATCATTCGAATGAAACGAGCTTCATTCGTGTAACTTAGTAAGATCAACGAAAAATCAAGTTATATTTTTACCTATCTATTCCTGAATTTTCTATTCTAATGTCAGTATTAAATAATTGAATTTTGCTGTTTTAGTTTTTTTTTCAATAGGTATAATCCTATAATATCACGTTACTAATTTTCCAAGTGGTTTGTTTTCATTTCATTTTTTCCAATCGGCTACTAAAGCAATAATCAGGTACCTAATCTAAATAAACCATGTTTTCATTTCAACTGGCCGATAATAATAATCCATCTACATACTTTTTTGGTCATTCACTGAAATCATTCGATAATCAAATCATTCGAATACTCGGTATTCGATTATTGAAATCATTCGTTTCGCTTATCACTATGGTGAGGAATAGAAGTTTATGGTGGATACTAAAGTGGCTTTATAGTAGCTAACAAAACACAGAGAAGAGATTGTAAGCCGAACGAGTACCATGTGTGTGCACTGGAAACTTCTCCGCTCCGACATTGCTTACCTCAGGCAACTGTTATGTAGCCAAGTGGTTAGCGATGCAGACTATCTGAAGATTCCAACAAGAAGTTCTGAAATTTGAAGTTCAAATTCATGCTCCGACTCTTAATTTTGTGGCATGGCCACGGCCACCGGCTAGTTCGATTCCTTGACACTAGAAGCAGGCCGATCAAACAGGGTCCCCTCCTCCCGCCCTAGCTTTTACCTCTGTTAGTTTATGTTAGGCCACATCACACTTCTAATCCCCTAATGTGTACTTCTTGGAGAAGACTCACAGTATTGAGGACCAACTAGCAAGTTTCAATAACCAACCAAGTAGACTATACAGGGTGTATCAGACTCGACTCGACATACTTCAGGGATCGATTCTACGAATAATTTGCAACAAAAAATGTATGTTAGCAATTTTCTTCTAACCCCCTTAAAAACCTTTTTTTTTTAATTTTAAGATTTTTTTCGTGTTTTTGACCTTGCGGCACTAAAATGGCCATAACTCCCTTAATTAATTATAAAAAGTCAAAAATAAGGATACCGTTGGAAAGAGCGTTAAATTTCCTATCTCCTGATGCCAAGACATAAATTTTTGAGCAGTTCC
>JAEMON010000012.1:1584919-1598284 GCA_030264115.1 Lygus lineolaris
AGATGGCCATAACTTACACGGTTTTGATTCAATTTTTTATTTTTTGTATTAATTACCATCTTAAACATAGGAACATATGGTATATTCGGAATCAGCGTGAAATTTCCTATAAGAATCACCCACCAAATCGGTTAAAATCATTCATCGAAAATTCGCTCATCAACTCATGCTGCATGACTGGGACTTTTTCACGCTGTCTCTGTCTTTTCGCGTCCTGTCTGGAGAGACTCCAGATTCATTCTGACGTTTAGAAAATATATTTTCCGAGAAAAAAGTGAATTTTTGGATATACTAACACATACAACTCGTATTTTTCGCTAATCAACGTTTTTTGATTGAATTTTTCCAAATAATTATCGCACGGATTTATCTCAATTATTCACAAGCGCAGTAAAAAATTGGTCACATGAGCTGGTATGTAGAAAAATGCAATACTTTTCTCAAAAAATCAAATTTCTAACAGTCGGAATGAAGCAGATCCATCACCATTCGATTCAGCGTGAAAAAGTACGTCTGAAACGATACTAAACTCTTATAGCCATTGTCAAGTCGTATGATAGGTACTTACCTTAACACTCGATTTCCTTTAAAAAAAAAAAAAATATAAATAAGTTTTTTTTGCATTCATACTCATTTTTTCCCATAATTTCCACAATAAAATTAAAAGTAACTACACCATTGAAAAGCTGAGATTTTGAGTAAGTTTTTCCCGTAACGTCCAGTACGATTTACCTATTTTTTCGGAGCTGTTTGAAAGAATAATAATTTGTGAATTTGAGAAAACTCATTTTAGTCCAATTTCTTGCCCGCTGAATCTACTGTAAAAGTTGTTACAAATGCACTAGGTAGATAGGAAATTTAACGCTCTTTCTAACGGTGTCCTTATTTTTGATTTTGAACAATGGACTAAGGGAGTTGTCGCCACTTTAGAGGCGTAAAGTCGAAAAAACGAAAACAAATCTTAAAAGTGAAAAAAAAAACACGAAAATGGGGATTTAAATAAAGGAAAAACTCAGAGGCACTTTTTGTTTTGAAATTAGTTGTAGAATCGATTCCAAGGAGGTTCTCCATCTTACGTGTGAACACCCTGTATAATTTAATGGTTGATTAAGTGTATCAATTCAACAGAGAAGGAACTTGAGAGTGAATTTTACGTCTCAGGTCTGAGATTGCGGCGCTGAGATTCGTGTTTTGAAGTTGTACCACTCAACTCAACAGTCTTGACGAATGGTTTGAGAAAAGCTGAAGCGGCTCGCGTGACGTCGTGACCTGAATTTTGAACAGTTGTCACAAGAAACTCGGGCTTCGGATTTCGATGGTACAACTTGGTACGCCGTGGAACATCCAGAGCGTATCAATACCTATCTACTTATTTGAAATGATCCAATTCAAAAACCTAATTTGGGAGTTCGAAACAAGTTTGTTTTCTAATCCAAATGGCATCGCTTTTGGCGTCTAATCCATAATCGCATCGCGTTAGCTTGAAGGAAAGGGTATTGAAGTTCCATTCATGCAACATGAGTTGATTAGCGAATGTTCAAGGAATAGAATAATTTTGACCTGTTTCGTGGGTGATTCTTATACAGGAAATTTTGCGCTGATTCCTATACCATTCATGTTCCTACGTTACAGATGGTAATTGACACCAAAAACCACAAAAAACACTTTATTTTATCATTATTTTTCAAAATTTTACCCCTTGGAGTAGGTACTCGTTATTATTAACATTTTGGCATTTTTTCGGCACGATAAACTTATTCATTTCCTCCTCCGGATGGTAGTTCACATTGTAGGATGTGAATTGTGTGTATTTCCCCCCTATAACCCTCTTTCCAACCCCCCTTCCCTCCCCTAGAAAAATCCCTCCAAATTTCCCCCTTTCATAAAAAAAACCCTCGAGTTGGCAACACTGGAAGTAGGACTAGGTAGGTAGGGAGGTAGGTTCCTTCCAATCTTCGAGAAGTTATCTCCGCTAAATACCTACAGAGTGGGTAGGTAACCTCATCATTCAGAAGGTATCAGCGGTGGATATAACTATAACCTACAACGGCTACAACGGATGACGCCTTCGGTTCTATTATGAACGTCCTACACTTCAAACGTTCAAACTGACCCATATTCATGTCTGCGTCTGGCCAATTTAAACATCCTCGAGGGTTTTCTACCTAAATGATAGAAGATTTGAGCCATAGAATTACCTACGTTAAAAATATGTGATCTTCGTGTTGTGGACAACTAATAATTACTTCGTTCATGATTCAATACTTAAGTTGCGTGAAAGCATATTTTCAAACACAGGAACTACACGCAAATGATAGAAAACAAGAACGTAAGTACCTCCAGTTACACACTCTTTTCAGTGGAATGCGATGTGAAATTCTATTCAATAATAATAAATCATTGACAATATAAGTAATAATATTACAAAAACTGGGGTTCTGTCGATGGCAATTCATTTCCATGTGTCCAGCTGGACGTGGGAATTATAGAAAATAGGTTGAAATCTTACCCAGGTATGTTGTACCTACCAAGCAAGCTAGGTATACACTTCTTCAATTTCAGTCGACATCTCATTTTTGGTAGATTTTTGTTAGTTTTAACGGATTTTATTCCAGTGTTTTTTTAAGCAACTTGTAGCCCGTTCTACTCCTACTGATCGTTGATATACCGGTTGATGGAGTTAGGATCCTTTATGGTTCAATTCTTGTTGCTAGCTCATGAGTCGGTTGGCCATCTCTACCCGCCAACTCATTTAAGTAGGTAGGTACGTACCTTCCTCATTTAGACTCTTTCGAAACCTAATAAACGCCTACTTATTAGAAATAATAAACGAAAAATTGAAGGCTAAAGTTGTAGAATTGATCCCTTGAGTTTGTTCCATTTCACTTAAGTGTATTCCTGTATGATAATTAAGTATGTATACTTTTTTTAGGCGACCTGCTTTCTGATTATCAGAAGTTAGTCGCCTTAACATTAGCAGATAGTGGGGGAGCAGGAGATAACGAGTGATGTTTAGCATAATCTACGAGGTACCTAATTCTGTATTTTTCAAAAAATTGAGAAAATCAGATAGGTGTAAGTATTGCAGAATCAGGTAATTGCAGGGAATCAGGTAATCTTCTCGTTAAAAATAGGGTTTTCGCAGGTAATCACATTTCGTTCAATACAACACGTCACATTCGTCGAAAGAGAATAATTAATCTTCAATCAATCAATCATTGAAGACAGGACTGAGCTGCAATTCCCGTAGCACAAGCAAAAAGGTAGGACTAGGAAGGTAAACATTGAACACTGTCAGGAGTTATCAGAGGTTGGCAGAACATCCGCCAAAGCGCTCTGAGCTACGAGAATGAGTGAGAGTGACTGAGTGGGGGTCACGTTGCCAAGTTGGAGATTTTCACCCTAGATTTAGGGGTATTTTTTATTGGAAGGGTTTTTTTTGGGGGGTATAAAACGTTCGGGGTGTTTTTTAGGGTTTTTATTTTTCAAGTCCGGGAGAAAAACCCATTCTATTAAGTACTTTCAACCTATTTTTTTGTACCTTGAGTAGCAAATAATAGTGGTAGTTATAGGTACCAAGTTGTTGTATATAACTGTTTTACGGACCTACCACCTGATGTTGATACAAATTAAACCTACATAGCTTATTGTAGGGTTGAGTTTGTATTCTCTTCTTACTCCTATAGTCTGCAGAACACAGTCTGTTCCGCGACAAACCATAATTTTGGGTACTATTTGCATGAGGTCAGTTGATTCACTAGTGTTTTGAGCAAATGAACGGATTTCTGAGGTACGCACGCACTCAAACGGATTTTCAAAATGGATTTAGGGGTTTTTAGGGGGTTTTAGTCGTCGCCTAGGGGTTTTTCGAAAAAAAGGTTGGCAACCGTGGTGGGGGTGTCCGACTGTGCCACTGTGGTACCGAACGTCGAGTGATAGTGATAGTGCTGGAGACAGAACAGGATACTATTCTATAGGTGAGTAGTTCGGAGGTATTATTGTTGTATTAGTGTAGAGCACACACTCGTCGATAGATGGGGACTAAAGGATACTATAATCTGTACACGAGCAGGTACTAAACACATGAGAGGGGTGCTCGGACCTGATAGGAGGTCTAGGCCGAACAACACAAAGGTCAAGGAAGGCCGAGTAGGATCTTTCTTCTAAAGATTCTCCCTCTAATGACCAGTTCATGTGTTCATTCTTCTAGCGACAACTTTCCTTCAACCTCACATTTTCTCCCCTTCAAGTCGTGAACTTTCTTCGCGTTTACTGGTAAGTCGTTGAACCATCCTCAACATTTCCTACTACATAATACTTTACTCAAACTCTATTTGTCCAGAACAGAAACGGAAAACTCGAATAAAAAAATTAGAAACACTTAGGTAACTACCATACAGAAGAATATTGGTAAATAGGTACATTGTATTTATCAACATGTCATGTTGGTGAACAAGTCTGGTGATGACCAGACCTAATATTATGTAGATAATAGCCAGTAGCAACCCTGTTATAGATTACAGAACAAATTTCACGAATAGTTTTAGGTAGTTAGGACCTACTAGTTACCAACTTTGATCGAGAATGGTTAACAAGTTGACAAAAATTTCTGTTGTGTCGATCTTCATACCTGCCTACCTACTAGATCCGCTATTTTATGACTTCCTCTGACTATCTAAACTGTCTTCACTTCTTCTTCTCTAAATACATTCCAAGTTGAGCCTGTCATTTATTTAGGTTCCATATCACGGATATTTTCAATGAGAAAAGGCTCCCATAACACAAACAACTTCACTCTCAGACTCTCACTAATATTATTAACTGACTTGAAAGTACGAGATGAACACAATGCGAATCCTACACGTAGGTTGAATAAAAAAAACCAGTTGTGCAACAACACTCAATCTTTCACGTAAAACTCCCTCGATGCCTATTCAATAAAATATTATTAGACAACTCTAAACATGTTGTGGAAGTGAAAGTCAAGACAGTCGGCAAAAAATTAATGCCTTTTCAATCCAACATTATTTTACGGGTAGTTTTCAGGACAGGGAAGAGATATATTTCTTCACAACAATTTGGCAAACCGCAATGGGGTCTGCGCATGATTTTTGTTTACAATTTTTATTGAAAGGGAATTGATTCAAAATGCCTAAAGTGGGGTTATTTCATAATTATGTGGTCTCCCTATTTTTTTATCGACGAAGAGAAATGCGTACGTTTGAAAAAATGCGCGCGGAAATGGAGCGCGCTGATTGGTCGAAGCGCATCCATGCGGAGAATGTCGGAACCATCGGAACGGTGTTAGGAAGGGACAGCAAGGGGTGTGACGTAGGTACCTCTGGAGCTACCTACGTCACACCCCCCCGCGAAATTCAAACATTCCATTTTAACATGACGATTTCTGCTCCCACATGGAGTTTTTTGTCCTGATAAATAAAGTTTACCAGTCATGGCAACTCGAATAACATAATTAATGGGTTTTTTCCAATTTTTATTTCTCATGCGCAGACCCCATTGTAACAATGTACCTACAAATCTATGAACTTTGTCGAAAATCGAGAGGAATAATGAAATTTTCCTCATTTTTTCAAGGCAATATGGGGCAATAGGGTTTCTCCAAATATCCAAATACCTACTCGTACGTATGGAGTTGATCAACACTGGATATTTATAATATAATATAATAGTGCTAACACATCGAATTAAACATATTTCACGTTGAATATCAACCTTTTCCACGTTGAATGTACCTTTCCACATTGAATTCAATCATTTTCACTTCCAATTAAAGATTTTTCTTTACTTTCATTTTAAGGTTCAAATTAGGGTGACCAGATAGCTCCTCGTGAGAAAGAGTATTAAAGAACTCTTCTTCATTTTTGTTGACTTCCATGGGATGGAACTATTGCTAAGTTTGGACGTTCATAAACTGAATAATATACTCTTTTTTATTTTTCCGTCAGAAAAGAGTATATTGGGCTATGGAAAGAAAGAAGAGTATTATAGAGGAGAGGACCTCAAAAAGAGTATATTATACTCTAAAAAAGAGTTCAAATCAAAGTGAAAAAGCTTCAATATTTTAGTTCGATGGAAAATACTACAAACGTTCCATTCATGCAGCATGAGTTGGTGAGCGAATTTTCAAAGAATAATTGTAACCGATTTTGTGGGTGATTCGTATAGGAAATTTCACGCTGATTCCGAATATACCATATATATTTATGTTCCTATGTTTAGGATGGTATTTCACACCAAAAACCTAAGAAAAACACGTTTTTTAGCGATTTTTGAAACTACATTTTCAAAATTTGACCCTTGGAGTACTCGCAAAAATTCTGGCCAACGAACTCATCCTAACTTTTGATATTATTGACATTTAAAAATTTTTTTTCAGATTTTTTATCTCGATCCCTCGAGCAGATATCGTCTGGAGTGACACATATATAAATAAATATATATGTATACATTATAAAAAAGTGTTAAATTCAGGAATCGTTTTAGAATGGTCTGAAACGGATTTCCATGGAGAAAATGTTCAAAAAATTGCATAATTAAAATTTTGAAGCCAGTGCAATAGCTTCATTTTTTTCGAAAATTCGCTAAAACGTATACAAAACAATTAGGAACTGAGGTACAGGGGTTTCAGGAAATTCACGTTTGCGCATGCGCTCACGCTATTAGTGGTCCGATGGCGATGAAATTTATAGGGGACCGTCACGGAGCTAACCCGCCCAATCCCTGAAAAGTTCATCAAATTCGGACCACATCTTCATATAGTTTTGCCTGGGACAAGGAATTGACCACAGACCGACAGACACGGAACCAAAATTGTTCAGAAAGCTCTGAAACGTAAAAAGCAAGTGGAAATTTTGATTTTGGAGGACAAAAATGTTTTTAATTTCTTGCACGAATACATAGCTTCGTACCTTTGGTAGTGAGGAAGCAAAATAAAGGTCAATTTCTTACGATCTAGTAGTTTGATCTCGCTGGAGAGCTGGAATTTTACTTTTAGTTTGGAAGCAACAAAAGGTACAACAGATAAACAGCAGGTTGTCCTCGCCAAGTAAACATGGCAGAGTTAATATTGGAGGTGTAGATGTGTAGGAAGGTAGAGGTCTGTCGGTGGGGTGTTTGTTCTTCTATTTGTGGAAGCTGTACCCACGCGATGTCCTGCGCGACGTAGGTCAAGTCCTTCGAGTAAAACACATGTCACCGCAAAATCAACCTCCAAACCCGAATTGTACCCCAGCATATCTTAGCATAATCATCCGAATGCACTACATCAACGAACTTGAAGTCATTAATAGATCGAAATATCCCTCTTAATTTGGGAGAAATGAGTTTTTAGAAAACGCCATACGGGCAATTTCAAGGAGAGTCGCTATGGAGCAGATTGCAAATTCATAAGACCCTTCGACAAGGTCGTAAAATCCATTCAGATCGTGTTACAGGTTCTGTAAGGGTCTGTCAGATCAGCGATAAACCGCAGATGAAAAATATAAAGAGTGACGTTCTAACGATCAAAAAGTTGTGCCAAGTGGGCGTGGCACATAACTTCCTCGTATTCATAACACTATTGTGTTGGACTGATATCGTGATTAACTGAAGTTAGGAGGATTTTCACATTTACACACCATGCTCAATGGCTACTATTGATCCGATCACGAAGACATTCTGGAATTCAAAGGAATTCTGGTCCGCTAATTAAAATCAAAATCGGTTCGGTACATAGAAAGAAGATGTTAGAGGGATTTTTCACGTTTGCGCATGCGAAGTAGCTACTATTGATCCAATTGTAATGCAATTCATACGGGGCCATCATACATAAGTACAATCCCTGAAAATTTCATTAAAATTGGATGAAAATTATGCGCACTGACAAGGATTATGTCAGATCTCTACTTCACAGAAATCGCCTCCCAGAATCTTTTTCAACGGATCTTCCGGTTTCTTCGGAATCAGACTCTCTAAATCCCCAGATCAGCCACAAAACTTTTCTCAAGTATGGCCATTTAGTCTCTGAGGAGTCAAATTTGAAATTTGGAGTCGAATGTTTGTTATCAATTTTGGAGGAAATCATGGTAAATAATCGTTTTACTTACAGAAACATGTGGAACCCGAAGTACCCATAAGTAGATATTCAGAATCATAAACCAATTATCCAATTATAGTTCCCCATACAACAAATCTGATCCCATTCGATACCAAACTCAAAAGTTCCATTCATGCACATGAATTGATGAGCGAATTTTCAGAGAATCATTTCAACCGATTTGGTGGGGGGTGATTCTCATAGAAAAATAAACGCTGATTCCGAATATATACCATAAGTTCCTATGTTTAAGATGGTAATTGACACCAAAAACCTCGAAAAAACAGTTTTGGCGTTTTTTTGCTCTAAATTTCCAAAAATTTTACTTGGGGTACTCGCAAAAATTCTGGCCAACTAACTCATCCTTTCTTTGAATATTATTGACATTTTGAATTTTTTAGCTCGATTCCAGGGTCACATATCGTCTGGGGTAAAGTCCAAAATCATAGTTTTGTAAATGGAAAAGTGTTAAATTTCAGGAATTGTTTTAGAATGGTCGAAGAAAATTTTCAAAAATTTGCAGAACTAAGTAAGGGCGGGATTCATAGACGGTCCACGAGTTTCAAGGACCCCTTGAGATGGTCTCCTCGAAGTTTGGAATACAGATTCGGGTTGAGGAATCCTTGAAGACCATCTCAACTCAAGGTCTCCTTGAAACTCGCGAGGATCGTCTATAAATCCCGCCCTAAAATTTTGAAGCCACTGCAATAGCTTCATTTTATTCGGAAGTTCGCTAAAAATCCCCAAAACCAGTAGAAATCGCTCAAAAATTCCGGAGTTCCGTTTCCTGATGGCACTGACATTTGAACTGAAGAACTGCATCCAACTTTCTCAAGTTTTCCCAGCAAAACTGCGGTTCTTCTGAGAGAAGTCAAGGGAAGTCGCCCTGCCCGTATTCCTCCGGACTACCTTCTTCGGGTGCCCCGACCTCTCCAGGATCTTGCCCGAATATGGCATCAGAAGATGTGGAGAGACCCAGGATGGCAGTTGTTGTAGACCGGGAGGCGGTTTGGTTGTGAACGGGAAAGCAAATAAAGGATATGCTACAGGATATGCTTTCCCCTATGGATTTTCCTATTAATCTAGGAGTGCTTCTGCATTATACTTCGTTTCTGAGGACAGATATATTAGTATGTGATGACACAAAATATGGTAAACGCTTTGGTAGATATGTTTGGAGAAAACCTTCAAAAAGTTCCAGTAATGCAGCTTTGAGTTACCTAATAAGCGAATTTTCACAGAATCATTTTAACCGATTTTTAGCGGATTTTGAACTACGAACGTATATTATTCTTGGTGGATTATTCTTATAAAAAAATTGGCACTGAATCCCGTAAATGCCATTATGTTTCTGTAGTTAAGATGATAAAAACTCGTTTTTTGCCATACTTTTTCAAAATTTACCCCCTAAGAGTATTCTGAAAGAATGCTGGACAACAAACCGATATTATTGACATTCCGAATTTTTTATTTTTTAACAATTTAGATCGATCCTAGGATCAGATAGGTACATTCTGGAGTGATAGGTGTAAGTATACACACATATAAAAAGTCCCATTCATGCAGCATGAGTTGATGAGCGAATTTTCAAAGAATAATTGTAACCGATTTGGTGGGTGATTGTCATAGGAAATGTTACGCTGATTCCGACTATACCATATTTATGTTCCAATGTTTAAGATGGTAATTTACACCAAAAACCTCAAAACGCGTTTTTCAGCGATTTTCGATTCTACATTTTCAAAATTTGAACCCTTTGAGTGCTCCAAGAATTCTGGCCAACGAACTTAACCTTTCTTTTGATATTGTTGACATTTTAAATTTTTTTTTTTGGATATTTAGCTCGATTCCTCTTTCAGATATATCTGGAATGACACATATATAAACATCAGGAAAACAAACTTCAAGAATCGATGTATGATCTGAAACGGTTTTGAAGCCATTGGTCTAGCTTTATTTCCTTCGAAAATTCGCTAAAATTCCCCCTACTCAAAATTATAGATACGAAAGAGGTCTATTTTCTTCAAAAATTTGCTAATAGTGGACCTTATGAGTATGGAGGACTAAGATTAAGAGGAGCATCTGACCAGCTGCATTCACTGAGCATGAAAGTCCATATTATGCTGCATGAGGAAGCTACACTGCACACCCTACTTGGTAGAAGGTTTTTGGAATTATTTGCTTCGTCAAATTGAAAGGATGTTCAGAAAACATTTCAAACGGAGGTACTAACTATTAATTTAAATGTTAGGGGGGTCGTGAATTCGAAAGCTTCCAGGGAGAAAAAGGACTGTTGTGTGGCCCCAGGTCATAAACGCCCCTCTTGTCCACTGAGCGTGTATGTGTGGTGGTCTCGTATATGGATATGGCGTGTAAAAAAGTATTTTTGTATGGGAGGTGTATATGTGTGTATAAGCACCCGTGTGTGAGTCGGGCATTGCCTCGAATAAGAAACCTATTGACACTCCCAGCGCTCCCGCTGAGAGGGTGAACAAGGCCCCATTATCCGCCTGGTAGCCCGAGAACCCCCCATAATAACACTACAGATTTCACTGCACTGCAGCCAGCTCCATAATGATATTTACATTGTTCTGCCGGACAACCCCCAAGTCGATATCCCACTAGATATTTATCCAATGTCCTTCGCTCTTATATGGTGAGAATATCTCATGAATATGTTAGAAATGGAGTGAAGAAGTCTGAGGCCACCATTCACTGAAACCTTTACATCTCATTCATAAATGAACGAACGAACGAGGTTTGAATAAACCAAAATTTCAGTGAATAACTTAAGGCGAAATGTCCTTCATTTTAGTGAGAAATTGTTTCGATAGATGGCAGTCCTATCGGGGGCAAAATTAATTTCCGTTTTTCTCTGGAACGGGTGGACTGATTTCCATTCTGCAAAGCTGTTTGTGAGTGGTATCATCAAACTTATGTTCGTACATTCAGTTTCGATTTTTTAAATCGCCTTACATGGTGGGGAAAATGTTTTTGCGCAAATTTGAACATTTTGTGAAATGTCAGGTATCCATGACATAGAGTTTTGCTAGCAGAATCCAAATCAATTTCCGGATTCAAAATCGGATTAATAGGTCGATCGGCCTGTTGGAACTACGAATTACAATACGTTAAGCCTTTGTTAATAAAATTATTGTATTACAATACTGAATGAAAATTAATGAGGGGGCAACTCTTTACCTGCCCGGTGCACGATTGCCGCTTCTCTTCCCTACTGTCCCTAATATTCTCCAGCTCATGGTTACTCCTACCGAATGTTTCTGATCTGGAGAGCTCAGAAACATGTTGAAAGGGCATAGGTAACTCCAAGAAACACCAACTTTTGGAAAACGAGAAAACACTGCCTGGTATCTTTACGTGTCTTTTTATTTGGAAAATTAAAATTTTGTAATCTTAGCCAATCGCTTGGGACAACTTTTGGCGGTGAAGTTCGAATTTTGAAATGAAATCGGAGATCTGTACTAATTCCTAAAGTCAAATTTTGTTATAATTTTTCACTTAGCTGGCAGCTAAAAAGAAAATTTCAAGGTTTCTTTAGAGCTCAGGTATGGGCGGGAGACTACGGTTAATCTCAGATATCTGGCGCCTCGGGGCGATATCAGTCTCATAGAAGAAGATTCCAATAATCGTACGCCTAGCTCAACTCCAGAAGATACTTCCCATATTCCTGGCCCTTCGGCCCAGGCTGAAGCCACTGTTTGTCGTATTCCACCAGTATCGCAAGACTCTCCTATTTCTTCAGTTCCCCCAGACGAAGCTTCGAATTCGTTGACAACCGTAGCTTCTGAAGGTGGAGATCAAGAGAGATCTGGCCCCCGGCGGTCTGGAAGGGTGCGAAGACTCCCTCGAAAGTTTGAGGACTACGTTCTTTACTGATGTGGGGGAGAATGTGATATACTACAGTATCACTAAGTTTAATAATCTATAGTTACTTCCAAATTATCATATGTCATTCGTAATTGAGATTTCAACTAGAATAAAGCCTTTTGATTTCGCAAGGTTTGTTTCCCTCACAGGCAGGATTTAACAAAACTGAATATGGCAAAAGTTTCATTCGAAATACCCCAAGTAGGCATAAAACAAACGAAAATGTTGGTACAATGTTGAATTAAGAGTTGAGCGTGGTTGGGGGGGCGTGGATGGGTGACCGTCAGGCAAGGATCTTTCCACACTTATTGTACGGCGAACCCCTCTCAACTCAAGGGGGCGAGGCAATGGGTAGCCATGAGCGAAATCATCGGATCAAGTTCTGATCCTCCTTTATTTGGAGGTCAGCAGCTGATGACGTCTGTAATGCCTGATAGGTGAATCGGACGAAAAACTTCAACTTCAATCCATTAAAAGTCTACGATGTGCAATCAGAGGGCCGAACTGGGATCCGAAAATAAGTGACATTTCGTTTTACTAGCAGGTACAACCTACCTACCTAGTGTCACGGGAATATTGTTAATAGTTTCCATAAGATGTAGTTTATCACTTCTGAGGTCACTAAAAGTCGGTAGTAAACTCACCGAGTGATGAACCGTCAAGTCACGAAACATGACGCGGGCAGATGCACGCCGATTAGTGTACTTCCCGTAAAGAGTAAAAGACCGTCGATGAAAGGCGGTAATCGGCTCGACTGAAGAGGAAAAATCAGGGGTTTCCACGACAAAAGAGGATATTGATTTCATAAAGACGGGGGTTACGAACAAGGCTTCAAGGGCGATAAAGCGATAATGCGGGAATAAGCGGTCAGGATCATGAAAGGGTACAATTATCGGAACACACGCTATCTGAACACTCGACTATCTGAACTTCGCTAGTCAAAAGTTTTCTAACACGATTTCCGAAATGATTAGAGGAAAAGCAGATTTTCCGTCTTCCGTTGAACCAATGTCTTTATTCTTCATTTTTGGAGTCACTGGTTTATTTTTCTAAGGTACGTACGTTTCGTCGCGACGCGGGCGACTTCTTCAGCATGTATTAATTTAAAATGCTGCTTATCAGCTTAAAAATCAAAAGATGTACGGAGCCTCTCCATCACGTCTTTTGAATGCTAAGCTGATAAGCAACACTTCAATTCAAATTGATACAGGCTGAAGAAGTCGCCGGTGTCACGACGAAACAAACGTACCTGAGAAAAATGAACCAGTGAATCGAAAAATGAAGAGTTTCTCCAAAAGAAAAATGGTCCACCCATCCCCCACGTCATACGTCTTTATAAAGACAATAGAGAGTTTGTGCCACGGTGTGGACGCCGTAGTGGA
>JAEMON010000012.1:1609429-1620932 GCA_030264115.1 Lygus lineolaris
ATCCATCTCTCCCCTATCCATATGCTGTGGAATGAGAATAGCCTTTCCACCCTTTTTTGTGACGAAACTATACGAAATTTCGAGCTGATAGTCGGGGATTTTCAAGAGCGCTAAATCCGAATGGGGAATTATCAACAATATTTTTTTTCTGAAAGATAACAGCTGAAAAGAAACAATAATGAAAAAAAAAATGGTACTTGCCTGAAATGTAAGAAAATTTATTGGAATATGATGATTGTAACATGGCGGGAAAGTGACGTCAAAAAAGGGAACGTCTGTCATTGGCCAAATCCGTCCAAGATGCCAACCAAACAAAACGCAATACGAAGCCCAACACTGTTTTGCTCCTGATTAGTGAGAATAGAATTTACTTAATTAATAAATTGATTGAATTGTTAATTATTATTTATTAATTTAAGCGAATTTTCGAAGAAAATGAAGCTACTGCAATGGCTTGAAAATTTTAGTAATGCAAATTTTTGAAAATTGTCTTCATGGAAATCCGTTTCAGATCATTCTAAAAGGATTCCAGAAATTAACACTTTCAGCGCTGACGTAGCCATATGGCTACGCGCTCAGCTCTTGCCGCTGACGGGCGAATCTTGTAAATATGTATATATTTATTTATATGTGTCACTCCAGACGACATCTGACTCTGGAATCGAGATAAAAAATCCAAAAAAAAATGTTAAAACCACCCGGAAGAATTTTGAATAGGTAAAACCGTATATTTCAACGAGCTTGTGCGAGCTAAAAGCAATACTTTCACAAACATTGAATTAACCTTAAAATTGCTGATTTCAAATTTAATTTGCTTTATCTTAGTTTGTATTGTTGAGAATCTACTAAATTGAAAACACTTATTTAAGAAATTTAAATTCAATTTGTTAAATAGGTTTGTTGATCAGATTCTTTTGAATGTAACTGATTAGAACATAGCCTAGTTATCGTTATAAGTCTGATTCAAGACGTGATTCCTAGATCTGGTTAGAAGATCCTAATCGCGATTTACATTCCTTAACCAAGGTTAGTAGAGGTGTTTGATTCCACCATAGCTTTAACCATGATTAATAACTAAACAGCCGATCTTGGTCAATCAGCGTCACAATTAATTGAGCACCCAACAAACACTGCATACAACAAGCTGTGATTTTCCTACTCTTATTTAGATTGTTCTATGGCTAAATCTTCAATGTTTTTTCTTGGTTTGGTACTTTCCTGTTATCTGGTACCTGCGAAAAAATTCTTTCCTGTTTTCTGGTACCTGTGAAAAACAAACTTTTTTTTGTCATTTTCCACCCTGTTTATGTAGCTTGCTGGAAGTTAGAAGTAATTCGTGACTTCTGGCCACCCGAAACTCAGATGTAATCATTATTATTATTTTGAGTAATCAATGTTTGTTATTTTTGTTTGATTAATAAATGCAGGTACCAGATAACAGGAAAGTTGTTTTTGTTTGATTAATAAGCGTAGGTACCAGATAACAGGAAAGTACCCTTGGTTTTATTAATTATAGTTCGTTGTTTTTCGTTGATCTCCAGCTTCTACCTACTGAAAAATGTGAGGCTTGGATTTGTTAATGATTTGCCTAATTGTTATTATTGTATCGGATGGATTGAACGTAAATTTATACATAAATATATATATTTTTTTAAATGACGACTGCAATGTACAGACTGTATAATGGCAGAAATAAACTCACTCTCTCTCTCTTACCCTTTGTATCATAGGAACGTGAAAGTTCCTTGTCTCAAGGTCCTTGTGTAAATACGCCCCTGAATCAAATTTACCAAGGTATATGTTAAATCAATCCAACTGCATCAACTCCTTCAACGATTTCCAATAATAAAACATCAATATGATAGGTAGGTATATGTTTCAAAGGAACAATTAATATAGAGATGTAAGAAGAGAGAAGGTACAGCGATCGGTGGAAGTTGTGGCGCGTAGGATCGCATAGGCACTTCGAAATAAATATGAAAATTACGATGCAGATAAGAAGGTGGTATAATAACCGCGAAGGGATCAAAGAACCTGTGGTAGAGAATAACGGAGGAATCCCTCGGAAAGATAAATATGGGAAGGCAGGAAGGAGTGTAGAAGAGCAAGGTGTGGAAGAAAGCAACGAACTAGTTGTTGGTAGTAGGACTTGGGGCGGTTAGTAACCTGGATGAGGAATATCCATCTTCTACCTACAAGGTGGAGTATCCATTATCTGCCCATCAAGCGAAGCAAATGCGTCAGGCGACCCGAGCCTCACTGCTTCTACCTCAGATAGTGGAAGAGGACAACTTGTGTATTCAGGACAGGAGCCGGGTTGTGGAGGGGATCCATATTATTTACTCATAGGCAAGGGTATCTTCTCCACTTCCAGCAGCTACTTTCGTCCATGTAACTACCAATATTAAATTCGGAAGAAATATTTAAAATTCTCCCTTGCGAGGGAAAAACATTAAATCATGTTTAATGTTTTTCAGGAGAGAAAATGGCCTTGGAGCTCACTCAGCTGATCAGTGACAATAACCAAAAGCATCTTGGTACAACTAGACCCCAAATGGAGCCGATATAACGTGGTAACTAAGAAATCGGTCCGTGGTAACTAAGAAAAAAAACGTTGCATATTTGCGTGTCGGAAAAACGTTGCATATTTGCGTGTCGGAATTCACAGATGGACCCCCAGCCCTAAAACATTAAACATGTTAATATTAATTTATAGATATGAAGAAAAATCAGCGTGATCGTTATTATAAGCTATCAGACAACACATGAGAGGGAGCAAAAACCTCCAAGCAGCTTGATTTCACATTTCAATATTAGCGAATTTTCGAAAAAAATGAAGCTATTGCAATGGCTTGAAAATTTCAGTAATACGAGTTTTTGAAAATTGTTTCATGGAAATCCGTTTCAGACCATTCTAAAACGATTCCTGAAATTTAACACTTATTTATATATCGTCTGGCCCTGGATTCGAGATGAAAAAATCAACAACAAAATTTTAAATGTCAATAATACTCGTATCAAAAGGAAGGATGAGTTCGTTGGTCAGAGTTTTTGGACTATTGGTCAAATTTTGAAAATTTAGGGTTAAAAAATCGCTGAAAATACATGTTTTTGGTGTACGTTACCATCTTAAACATAGGAACATAATATTTTCCTAAGTTTAAGATGGGAATTTACACCTAAAATCTCAAAAAACACGTTTTTAAAGCGATTTTTGAAACTAAATTTTCAAAATTTGACCCCTTAGAGTACTCCAAAAATTCTAGCCAACGAACTCACCATTCCTTTTGATATTATTGACATTCAAAACTTGAAAAAAAAAAAAAGTTATATTCGGAATCAGCGTGAAATTTCCTATAAGATTTTACCCACCGAATCGGTTAAAATTATTCTTTGAAAATTCGCTCATCAACTCATGCTGCATGAATGGAACTTTTTTCTATACAATTTGACTAAAATTCTAAGACCAACACTGTGTGTTGCGCCAAATCCGATCACACATCTGCGAAAACAGTATGATTTTATTCGGACAGTATGTAAGACTCTACCAACGAACTATGGTACATACCTAGTTATGACATTACAGCAATGATAGTGACACAAATTATTCGAGATTCGGAAAATGAACCCAATTCTCCTCAACTTCGGAAAGGTCTTCGGAAATTATCTACATTTTTCAACAGTTTCTTACTATTTCGGACCTCGTTACTCGGAGAACCACGAAGGACTTCAACATACCTGTAAAATAACAAATAATTTGATTACTTACAGGTCACATTTTTATCTAGGTAGAAATAATGACAAGACAAACGCAATACAATAACAATAGGTAAATGGAATATTGAAAACACAATAATACGCAAGCTTACATAGTTCAGCAAATACGCGAATAATATATTATGAACACTGTAGCAGGATTGACAATAAGTTCTTAAGCTAGGACCAAGAAGGCTAGCATAGTAACCTAGACTTTCAACTGTCAAAGAAATTTGAAATTTAATGGGTTTGAACAAGGACATAATATGTCACATCATGATCATGTATAACGCCTAGAAAACATAAATAATATAGGTTTTTCCAATTCTAATTCAGGATTTGGAAAATTCGGAATTTCGTTTGGAACATTCTGAACATGGTTTGGAAAATTTTGAATCTGACTTGCACAAACCTATTATAAACCATTTTAAGGGGAACGAAAAATAGCTACAACCACTCAAAAATGTATTTAAAAAATGAAAATAAATAATGTAGGCATTGCTCATCTGTTCGCAGTTCACTCATGTAATGCTTGTAATGCAGAGGTACTCTCAGCTCCTTACTATTACCTAGTTACCCATTAGAGACTTTACGAGTGATTTGAGAAGCATTTGTATTCCATAGGTCCACTTTAATGAAATCCTCTTTTGACTTGCCATTAATGGTTTTGATAGATTGATTGGGATTCAGCCAGTAAATGAAAGAAACGGCAGAAATTGATGTTTAATGACCCTCGCTCTACGTAATAAAAATGTTGTCTGTAGGATGTAGAAAAAGTGAAACTTACCAAGTTTCTCTTTGTTGAGAGGAAGCAATCGAACCACGTTATTAGGGGGATATTACGTGATATTGATTACTGTAGGAATCCGAATCCAACCCTAAACAACCCCAATGAAATCTGTCAACTGCCTCGTCCGATCGAATTACACGCATCCAGACGGAAGTCATTACGTCACCTGCTTTCTGTCCTTTTTTTGTGTCTTCCGCTTGATAAAGTACTTGCATAGAGATCGGTACTTGCCTCCCGATCTCCAGATTCAATATTTAACTGAACGAAATGGAAATGAAGCTGCTAATGCAGGAGTGTTTACCGTCCCTAGTTCCGAGAGGTCTACTGTGTAGCCTTTACACTAGGGATGGGTATCGACCAAGACCCATGTAATTCAGTCTTTCACAACTTTTCTCAGCCAATTTTCGTCCGATTTGCGGCATTCTTCTTGTCATTCAATTCTCTAGCGAGAGCATCTATGTATAATCTTAAGTTCGTAATCTTGAATTTTTCACTGTCAAACTAGGGTATTCATTTTGTCTAGGTTGGCACTCCTGCCCTCCTCTCCCCTCTCCCCTCTTCCTACCTTCACCTGAGCTCGGCTCATTAAACTAGTTCTTTCTATGCAATCAATCGGTGTTCTTATTATTATTAGCTTTCCCGTACCCTTTCAAATACGACTAAGTGGTAGGTATAGTTTAATATTCACGTCCTTTTTTAAAAAGTCAAATTAGCATAAAGGCACATAGACTCCTTAGGAAAAAAAAAAATAGGAAGAATGACGCCAACCGCATCGAAATCCGTCGGAAATTGGTCGAGAAAAATGGGAAAAACTGTTCAACGCTAAAATGGTTGGGGGAGGGGGTAGTAGGGGAGGTTATCCGTAATTTAAACTTATTGGTCCTAAGTAGTAATAATATTATAGTAAGAGTTCTTTAAACCCTTCGGTAGCTGAGAGTTAGGCATTTTTGAGGACATTTTGGGCTCCGTCCCTTGCCCCCTTAATCGATTAATGGCATCCACGATTATTTCATCTGGATTAATCGATTCACCAATTAATCGGGGCCTTAATAATCGATTATTTCAAAAAGGTTGCGGAAAAATTGGGCAGGTCGTAGGTACAATGAAAACAACGAGCTCAACTTGAGAAATTCATTAAAATTTAAAAATAAATTTTAAGTGCAAGTAAAGAATATTATACCCAAAGGAATTAATTGCTAAAACTAGTTCCAATATTTTTTTATCGTGAATGTCTTTCAAAAAGATAAGTTTGTTGGCCCAAGTCTGTGGTTAGCCGGTTCCTCTGTTCCCTCAGAATTTGGCCAGCTTCAGAAAAAAGCCTTTCTGAGGGAACCAGGGAACAGAGGCCACCGGTGGCACATATTTCAATGCAATTTTAGGCACCGCAGGGAAAGTTTCCGCCATCTGTTTCTAATATAAAACTGGGTTTTGTTGGATCCTTTCCTGTGGTGATCTCAAGTAGTAATATGTCATGATTCATCCATCTTTCATTTTAAGTGATTTGTCTCAATGAAAGAAAAAGAAAATGAAACACATCGATCTTGAAATCTGAAATCTCAGTGAAGAAAAAAGTTGATTAATCGTTACAAATTAATCGATTACCCGATTAATCGGACCCTACGGGCATCGAATAGAAAATAATCGATTATGTGACAAATTAATCGATTAATTAGATTAATTGATACCCATCCCTACCTTACACGTTGCATTCCAAAAATTCCTGCCCGTTTTGCTAAAACCCGTATCTGACTGCTCAACCCATGCTCGTTTGTTGACCGTCAATGGCTTCAGTTGCATACTTTCCATCCATGGTTAAAGTGGCCAAATTTCCTCAGATACAACTGGAACTAAGAATGAGACTTTGCGAGTGCCATCCAGTGGAATTCTTATTCTACGAGAGGGTAGGTATACACATATTATTTATGCATGTTTCAGTTGTTCATAACGTTTGCTTTAATTTACATTTGATCCTTTAGATTGCACCAAAAACGTCTGCTGGTATTCAAATTCTTCTTTTAATGTTATAGACATTATTTGGCACCATTATGGAAGTTTTTTTCCGTTCTTAAGGTCGCAAATAAATAAATGAAATCATGGCCTTGAATGATCACATAACAAATTTTAAATACAAAACGAACATTGGGAAATGAAGTGAACTTGAAAAAAGGTAAAATGAATGGTAAAAGTAAAAAATACAGCAAAAACTTTGGTGGAAAGGGTCTGGATCTCAAAACATATCCAAGGGGGCATTTGACATCTATTCTGGAGGGGTACCTATGCTCTCTGGTGAGCAAACGTTCAACTTTGAACTACTCCCACGTTCTCGATCTGGTGAATCTACACTAATTTGACGAGTGTTTTCTGGCTGGAAGGCGGTACGCAGGGTACCACCGTGGAGTCTTATCTTATCGTCCTTCCATTTACGTTGCTATGCAATCAAGAAGGTACAATCGACTTAAAAGGCAATTCAATTTAAACCCCTTTTAATTCGGTGATAGGTACGTACCAACGCTATGAAATTTTCTTCTAATAATACCTAGGTAGTTATGAAGTCGGAGGTCCTTGTGGATATATTCTGCTCTAATGATTCTCTTCAAACCATGTTTGGGTACATAATGAGATCCAGATACTTTGATTGGGTGAAAATTGTATCTTCCACGGCTATCATGTGTGTTTTTCCCTCTGCCCACTATCTTGATGGTTGATACGCCAAAGAAATCTCAATCCCTGCAAAGACGACAGCGGATCAAATACCCGTCCTTGAAACCTGATTTACATTTTTCACTCGATCGGACTCCAACATGCGTGATAATATTTTTCTCGATTTAAATACCACCACTCAATCGTCAGAGGAATATGAATAATACATAGAAATAATAATTAATATACAAAATAAGATAAGTAATTGATAGTGAAAATATACGGATTAGAGTGTCACTAGTGTCAGTTCAGTAAAGGAATCTTAATAATAGAATTGCTTACATTACTTGGATCGTGTTTACTTCTCGTGGTCTTGAAGATGTTGGCATTTCGCCTGGGAGACGGGAATTTCAACATCTTTTGTTGTGTATTGAATACATTCTTTCTTGGTAGAACAGAACGGCTTATGGAAGTACAGATCTTCTGGGCAGGTTTGTGCCTAGTTGAACTTTATCCGGTGGGTTGAATAATTAACTGGAGGGATGAACCAAAAAATCCAAGGTTCAAGAAGCATTTTAGGGACTTTCGACAGTAACACAAAAGTGAATCTCCGATCAGAAATGATCCACAAAAGAAATAATATTTTGTACTCTTTCATCATACACACATCATATTTAAAATTAAATATTTATTCGATTATTCTCAATCTTTTTTGGTGATTTTTTATATGTTAGATGTATCGAATGTCCTGTTTACCCCCCCCCCCCCCTCCTGCTCTCATTTTGAGAAATGTGAGCTTGCGACCAACTTCCTTGCTTGCGAACAGCACACCACGTGAACCCAGTGTAGCTAAGTGACGTCTGTTCATCGGAATCGTTTGAAGACATTGACATTTTTTCGAAATAGGTGACCTTGTTTATTGTTCAACAGCATCAGCCGATTCCTACTCCTGTTCTTCACCACTTAGGAGGGACACCACGCAGGCATAAACTCCATAGAAGACTTCAAGAATCGATTGTGCAACTAATTTCCTCGAAATATTTTACGCCAAATGGAATTGTGACACTCCCGATTTATTTCGACTGATGATAAATTGATTTTTAGAGGAAAAATAGCGCATTTGTCTCATTAGCATCTATTTTTGCTGTAAGTGAGAGTTAGTTGAAATTCCGCAAATATTATTGCCCAGATATACCTCAATTATTCACGTTGCTTAGCCACAAAAGCGAGGTGGTGCTAGAGCGTAAAATCAACTTTTTTTCGAAAAATCAATTTTTCATAAGTCAAAATGAGTGGGAGTGTTGAAAGCTGGGAATTGGCGAAGTTGTTCCAGTTGAATGCCAAGCAAAATAGTATTAGTTTATTAGCGAACGGATGGGTGGAAAAAAAGTCTGATTTCGGGAAATCCTCAAAATTTGAACTTGAGACAGCTTTGAACATTCAAACATAACTGTTAAAGACAGTTAGCAGGCCTTTCTTATAGTAAATTGAACGCTCTTTCCGGTGGTATGTTTTTACCTATTGCAATGGCTTCAAAATTTTAATAATGCAAAAATTGAAAAATTTTCTCCGTGGAAATCCGATTCAGGCCATTCTAAAACGATTCCTGAAGTGTACACTTTTCCATAATGTCACTTCTATCTGACCCTGGAATCGATTTAAAACATCCAAAACAAAATTTCAAAATGTCAATAATAACAGTAGAAAGGATGGGTTCGTTGGCCATAATTTTTGGAGTACTCCAAGGGGTCAAATTTTGCAAACTAAGGGTCAAAAAACGTGAGGTTTCCGGTGTGAATTACGAACCTAAACATAAGAACATAATAAATATGCTATATTCGGAATCACCACAAAATTTCCTAAAAGAATCACCCACCAAATCGGTTAAAATAATTCTTTGTAAATTCGCTGATCAACTCATGCTGCATGAATGGAACTTCTCAACTTTGAATAAATTATAATTATACTTATAATAAACTTCTCATCACAGTGAATCAAAGGAATTGTGGCTGTTTTAGTGATGTAAGGTCGAAGGAAAAACAAAATAAATGTAAAAAACTCACGAAAACGAGAGTTTAAAAACTATATAGGGCACTTTTTGTTAGATATTAGTTGGAAAATCGATTCCCGGTATCTTCCAGAGCCTAAATGAAAACGCCCTGTGTATGCGTATGTAAAAGCTGAAGGGAAGGGCGTTGCTTACTTGTGCGCGTTTTCCGAGTGAATAATCAAAATCACCCTTCAAGAGAGTTGAGTCATCAGCCTGCAGTGAGGTCAACCTGCCAGAACCTCCCCTCCTCAGTACCTGCATGCAGGAGAAATTCCCCTTTCAGGAGAAAAGTAATTATCTTGCGAACCCCAAACATTTGCCATCTCCACTGAGAGAGCATGCGATCAAAACATGCAGCGTCGCATGTGATCCAAATCGCACGTGATGGGATGACGCACGGACCGACTCACTCTAAACGAATTAAAAAAATATATATAACATAAATCATCACTATAATAATTGATTATTTATTATTATTAATTCTACGATAATAATAGAGATGAGAAGAACGATAGATAATATTCTCGATCGGTTTGAGGCAGCACCACGAGAAATCAACTAATACAGAAATTTTGTGAGAAGATTTGAAAATCTGAAAGACGACGCGATTTTTAATGTATTTGTAAGTCACTCCTTGGAAACAGTCCAAACAGCATTCATGCAGCATGAGATGAAGAGCGAATTTTCAAAGTAAAATTACGACCGATTTTATGGGTGATTCTTATAGGAAATTTCACTCTGATTCCGAATATAGCACATGTTCCAATGTTTAAGATGGTAATTTTGATAAGGGAGGTCATTCACCCATGACCCATCGAAAAGGAATACACATTTTTTCAATAAGACTAGAGTAAAAAGATCTACCAACGAAATACAACCTCAGCATCTCCTTTCAAATGAGACTATTAACCGCCTAAACGCTTCCTCTCTCACACGCGAAACAGTAATCAAACAAATTGCAATGAGACTCCGAAAAATACTTTTACAACTCGAAACGTTTAGTGAGAAACAATTAAGAGAAATCACGCTAGTGTGACTGGAGCGAAGGCAATTTTCTGTTTGCGATCGCATGCGATGGTGTCGGCGACTGACAGTAGCTGAAAGGACGATTTCAAGGGCACCGCAAGAACACTAGACGCTGTAAATTATTACACAACGGTTTGTTATTTTTAGCGTTTGTTGTTTTTTATTGAAAATTATCCGTTTCAGACCATTCCAAAAAGGAATCCTGCATTGTTTATTTTGTCAATCCAGACGATTTCTGACCCTGTAATCTACCTAAACAATTTAAAAAAAATCAAAATATCAATAATAAAAAAGAGAGAGGCTGAGCTCGTTGGCCAGAATTTTTGGAGTACTCCAAGGGGTAAAATTTCGAGAAATACGAGTCAAAGACGTATTTTTTGAGGTTTTTGTTGTAAATTACCATCTAAAACATAAATATGCACATATGTCTTTAGATGATATAAATTATCATCTTAATCATAAATAAATGATAGGATATGATAGGAACATTATGCTACATTTGGAATCAGCGCAAAATTTCCTTTAAGAATCACCCACAACTTCGGTCAAAATGATTCTTTGAAAATTCGCTCATCAACTCATGCTGGATGAATGGAAGTTTTTCAATAATTTTGGTGTAGTAGGTAGCTTTTGGTAAGGTTCAGAGAAATGCGACGGACAGCCGAATTTTCGGTTTATTATTGAATAATCTTCCAAAGGTTCATTATTGAAAAATTTTCAAAAATGAACCTTTGGATTCGAGCACAAATTTTTCGTTTTAGGAATCGATCCCTTAGAAATTGATGTTTTATGTTTCAAGACACGTAGAATCCGAAAATCGAATGGCGTGCAGGCCCCATTTGGGGTCTAGTTGTGCCCCTAAGGGCCGGTTCAAAAAAACCTAGTAACCTTGATGGTTACGTGACCCTGTGGTTTACCTTGATAGTTACGTAACCCTGAGGTTACCAGCTGGAGCGTTCAAAAAGGTTTTTTCTGGTACGGTTTCCATGATAGAATCGATTATTCCAGTAACCTTGATAACTTCACAATACTTCAAGAGAATTCACGGAGTTTAATGACATGGAAGCACAAAAGTACTCATTTTTAAGTATCCATGTTGCTACCTACCTATGAAAAACCATGTTTTCTCATTTAAAAACAATATTACACAATTTTTTGATTATTATCTAACAATAATATATTTATTTGGGCCGGATATATACGACTTTTTCACAAGTTCAAGCGAAATGTTTTCTGCAGCC
>JAEMON010000012.1:1674764-1687960 GCA_030264115.1 Lygus lineolaris
AACGTAAATTTCCTGAAACTACGATTTCTCAGTGAGTAATGGACGGATTTCGCTCAATTTCGGAGGGTAGTTGTGCGCTGACTCAAACATAATCACCTATGAATTTTGCCAAATTGAAATTTATTGTCATAGGCATGCTTCTAACTCCGAAACTATTATACCATTTTCGTTGAAATGTTCACTAACTGATTCTATACGTCCATGTTACAAAAGTGAGGAAGCTATACTGCCCACCCAACTTGGCAGACGTTTTTTAATTCTGCAGGGGAACACACTATCGAATACACAATGTGTATGTTTTGTACCGTTGATCATAGATTTCGGATTGCTGTTCAGTTTCGAGACAATTTTCCATCTGAAGGGTCGTCCCCTGAAATGCATGCATTATTCAACTGTTTATTTTATGACTCGCCATTTTTGAAGTTCGTCGTTCCGACAAACAGTTGCACACTAGTAGAAAAATCACTTACCGCCAAGTCGTCGTTCAGTAGTTGGTAGCAGTTGTGAATGGAGGGGAGGCGACAAGAAGGATGGATACGTATATACCTACTTACTTGAAATTTCAAGAATTTTCTCCATGGAAAACCGTTTCAGACCATTCTAAAACGATTCTTCAAGTTTACATTTTTAGGATGTATTGTAGTTATATAATATCTGGACCCTGGAAACCTAAAAAAATTTCCAAAATGTCAATAATATTATAAGAAAGGATGAGTTCCACACCTCCGACTCCAGAATTTTAGGAGTAAGTACTACAAGGGGTCAAAGGTTGAAAAATAAGGGTAAAAAACGTGGTTTTGAGATTTTTCGTGTGAACTACTACCTTGAACATTCGAAACCAGCGCAAAATTTCCTATAAGAATCACCCACAAAATCGACTCAAATGATTCTTTGAAAATTCGCACGTTAACTCATTCATGCTGCATGAATGGAACTATTTTTATTTTCCAACAGTAGGTATTCTATTTCTTTTCACCTATACTACCTACGTGTTCCTTCTCGGTATAATCCTCAACCCAAACCTTTGGAAGTAAAATTAATAAACTTCTTGCTCATTTCAACTCTGTACAGAGCAGAGTTGGGAGTACTTGGAATAAAAGTATGGATTTTCGACGTCAGGAACATCAGTACGGTGATTTAAGACACAAGTACTTCCACTTCAAGTAGGAACAAGTACGGGTACTTGGAAGAGTAAGTACAAGTAGTTGAGCGATCTCAGTACTTAATTGTATTTACACTTCCAAGTACCTGTACTTGTTGTACTCCTAATTACAAGTACTTGAACTTTCAAACTTTTGTGAAGGGGAATATTTTCAGGTCATTCCTTCTTTCTTTTATGAGAAATGGAGCCTTGGAATTTCTGTCTCAACTCTTTACTCTCACCGAATTCCTGCAGTTCCAGAAAAAGAGAATACTAGTTGTACAATTACAAAGTACAAGTACTTGCCGTTTCAATTACAAGTACTCACCAACTTTATTCTAATTTCAAGTACTGTACTTGTATAATGTATAATTGCAACCAATTTTCGAGTATTGTGATTGTACTTTGTACTTGAAAGTACTTTGGTGAAGTAACAACTCTGGTACAGAATCATTTGTCTAATGATTATAACCTACCTAATATGTAACTACATTACGAATATGAACATGGGTATAACAAAAAACTCGTAACTTGAACCACAAAAAAATTCATTTATTTGAAAAATATTGACAGAACAAGGCTGCACATCAGATATTTTTTCATGATTGATCGTTGACAAAATAATAAATTGAGAACAACCAAGATAAAACATACAGAGGTACCTCCCTGCTGTAGATATTGACTACGCGACAGATCCAAGTTGTTATTTCAGATTGAGATAAACACGGGTAGGTACTATTCAATCCAACAGTACAAATGGTAAGGAGGCAGTCTAATTTCCATTCGTTACAATATTGAACGCCTCAAGACTTTTGTAAGACTATGCTTTTCTTTGTTCTTCAACTTAAAATATTGTAACGACGTATAATTCATGTAAACCACGTACGCACCGTATTTACAAATAAAACAAGAAAACCAACTTCGTGTTTGAGCTTTCTTCCAAGGAATCCTCCTTCAGAGGTACCTGGCTCGGCAAGAGATGGCGCAGCTGACCTGACAGCAACCTGCGAACAAGCAAAAAGAACAGACATTTTTGAGAGAAAACTCACGTAATTTCTGTATAACTTCTCGCGAACCACTAGATATTACTTAGTGGGGTTGAAATAGGCTGGTAAAACCACAGTTGTAGGTTGATTGACGACGTTGTGAGATTTTCATTCGTTAACACATGGCATCATACAAGGTACCTTACATATAAGTGCCTTATAATTTCCACTAAAGTAGGTACCTTGTACGATTTTTATTAATCCTAATTATTGCACAAAGGTTTATTTTCTGCATAGATCTGCAAAGATCCCATTAGTTATAATACCAGAAATTAAGTAGATTGATCTAATGATTGATACTATTGATACTATTCCTTGGGAAAATAATGTGTCAGTAATTTTAGAGGGGGGAGGGGGGGGGGGAGAGGGACATCGAAGTAAATCTTTCGTTTGTGGTTGCCAACGTCAATAATGATTGGGTTATTAACATCTTATGAAACGGGATACAAATGAAAAACGTCTGCCAAGTTCGGTGTGGCACATAGCTTCCTCGTATCCATTACATGATTTTATTTTAACATACAAAAAAATCTACAAAGGGATTATTACCAGCACAATCCCTGAAAATTCAATCAAAATCGGATGACAATTGTCGAAGTTACGAGAGCTTCACGTTTGCGCATGCGCAGTGGGCACCACTGATCCGATCTTGATGGTACTCATAGGGCATTATCGAATCTCCGATGCTCTTTCCTCCAAATTTGAGCGGAATCGGACCATTAGGTCGCGAGAAATTGATGTTTCAAGGATTTCATGTTTACGCATGCGCAGAGGCTACTGGTCGGCTGGTAATGAATTTCATAGGGGACCATCTGGGGGCTAACCCTCGTGATCCCTGAAAATTTCATCAAAATCGGATGGAAATTGTGGAAGTTATACGTGTTGCAAGGACCCTCGGACACACAAGACAGACACGAAACCAAAATTGTTCAAGAAGGTCTAAAACGTAAAACGCGAGTTAAAATTTTGATTTTGGAGGTAAACAAAAATTTCACATCCCAAAAGTGAAAACATTGCTTCCGCTACTTTGGTAGACTCTGAAGCAAACTGTTTATCAACAATGTTTTTCCCTGAAAGGTGTAAAAATTTGGCTATAAACCCATAAAAAAAGGTACATAGGGTCAGAATTGAAATTTACAGGGCATACTTCATGGTACGAAGGCACAGAGTTAGACTGGAAGGTGTTTCTAGATGGTAAGGAGGAAGATTCAAGGAAAAGTGTGGGTTATAGTAAAAATTGTCGAAGTTCGAGTGGACACTAGGGTCATATTGACCCGATCACAGTGCTGAAGGGTTAAAAATCCCAAGGGTTGGCAGCACTGCGTCTATAACATCCTCCATGGAAAAATAATTGGAAGTACCTCATTAACCTTTCAGTTTCGAGTCTCAGAGGCCAAACCAAACCATCTCACCTTTGATGCTTGAAAGATGGCAGAAAGACAGTCTTTCTGGCTTAATACGATGATGGATTATATAAAGAAGAATAAAATTTCCACAGGAGGTCCTTGGGAAATGGTTATTTCTACTAAAGATAGATGGTTTAACCCTTTGCCTGACACGTGGGTTTTTTTTGGCCTACCACCCTAATTTATGCAAATTATGATGTCAAAATGTAACTTTTAATGTGCCTATAACTGAAATGTAAGGTAGGAAACATTCCAACAGTGTTTATTTCAACCAATTCCAACATGATTACCAGAAAACAATTTTTGAAATTTCTTTCTCTTCAATATACCTAATTTTTATTTCTTCGGATAAGAAAGCAGCCCTATTTCTTTGACTGTAGGTAACATCTTATTTCTACATTGAGTTGATGCACAAAAAGACAACAAATATCTATAAAATACATCTTGAAATGACGACAAAATGAAGATAGTAGTTCTGTTTTACAACAAAGTTTTTTCTACTGTCTTCTAGAATGAGAAAACACAAACTAGAACCACACCAGTCACTCAACAACTAACTGAAAGGCATTTACGGAGGCGCTCAGGGCTCTCATGAGTAGGGTTAGCAATCCCGGGATCCCGAAATCCCGGACAATTTTCACCGATTTCAAATCCCGGGATTCATGGGGCCAATCCCGGGATCCCGAAATCTCAAAATACAAAAATTTCAAACGGGAATTTTTTTTTTAGCATTAAAACGGAAAATAGTCCCAACTCGAGGCAAAGTGCTCATGGTGAAGAGCAGAAATGAAATTCTCAGAATCAATAAGCAAGTCTGTGACTGTGAATCACAGAACCGTTTCCCCTTCAGTCCAAACAGCGCGATCTCCCCTCCCAATCGGAACATGTGTGATACACTTTACATGAAGAATTTTCCGGATTTCCATTTTTTGTTGACTGAGTTGCGTTTTGTGCCTAATAGTACGTACCTACGTGTTCGTAAATAAAATTGAAAATGTTAAAATAATTTGTAGGTAAATGAGTTAAGTGTGTAAAGTTATACTTAGCATTTTTAAAAATAAACGATTTTTTCGGTTTTTACAATAATTTTTATATTTATTAAATTAATTCTTGAATCCCGGGATTGAGAACAGGTAATCCCGAGATCCCGGGATTGCAAACCCTACTCATGAGCTGAGATGAGATTTTGTGAGTAAAACGATTTTTCCATTTCACACGTCACTTTTACGTAGTTTACTAATAACTATCTGACGGGGAAGTCTACTCTGCTCTAGGGTTAAAACTTTCTTATGAAAACTCCCCACAAGAATTTAAATAAACACAGATTAACGTAAATAGAAATCGTCAAAATTGTTCAACATACCATCCAGTGTTTTCACGCATGCGCCAGAACTCGGCCTCTGACGACGATCCGTCCAGACACTTCAACGACGTCGTCATAATTAGTTAACCTTTCCTTCAAGGCGGTCAATCTACGCGATAACAAGAAAGAAAAAACAACATTCCAAGCATTAGACTTCAATATTAGGTGACACATCGAACGTAAAGTAAAGTAGGAAGTTTGACCGAAACCAAGACTAGTCATTATTTAATAAGATGATGCCATAGAATGAATGGAGAGTAATAATGCGTGGAAAATGAGTTTCTATACAAAGTAAAATGCTGAAGCTGTGATGATGAAGGGAAAATGATCTCACTTCATGATTGTGCAACATTTTTCTGTGAAATGAAATTTTAAAAATAGGAAAGAAAGGAGTTACACAATTGACGTTTTGGGGGAAAGTGGATCGTTGTAAGACTTTAGACTGAGAAACCCCAAAATTGAATCCTTTTATGCGTTTTTTTTTTTTTTTTGCTCCAACGTCGTTGGTTCATCTCAAGTTTCGCATTGAAGATTTTTGATATAAAAAGCCAGTTCTAGAATCACCTTCAAATCAAGTGTTTTGAAGGTATGAAACTCGCGTGGGTAGAAATTTTGTATTTTGAGCCTCAAAATCCGATTCAGCGCTTGAAAACCGTCAATGTTCAGCTCCAAATTACGTCTAGTTTGGCCAAAAACGGGTAATGTCGGGCAAGTTAAAATGACGAGATCCATTTTTAGTATGTTCACTCATTAGACACCCCTCGCGAAGCACATTCTTGGCCTCACTGATATCTTTCGAATGGAAAATTGAAAAATTAAGAGTGATTTTGACGTTTTCATGTCTTTACTTTGGCACACAGCCCCGAAAAGCGTTACCGTTAGTTTGTGTATCGCAAAAACGACCTAGAAACGTAGCTATCTCTAAATCAAGACATTCGTATCTTTACTTTGGCGCAAAACTTCAAAAAGCATTGCCGTTACTGTGTCGTTTGTGTAACGCACCCAAAATCGATCAATGACCCGCACCAAGTGGAAAATTGAGCTCGGAGAGGTCAAAAATTGAGCACACAGATCAGCTGAGCCAAAAATTGAGCTCTCAGATAAGATGAGAAAAAAAATTGAGCACAGAGATCAGCTGAGAGGGATACGCGGAGCGACTTGAAAATGTCTCACTGTTTTGCGCATCAGTTTATTGGTGAGTTTCTTGTGGATCCTTGGCATTTACTTTACAATCGAAACGTCGTTTCCCATCCATACATCAACCAGAGCAACCTGTTGGCAGTGCTTTGAACCAAATTAAAACGGTTCATGGATCACGATTTTTAGAATCGAATGAGATCAATCGGATCGTATCAAACGCCAACATATTTTGAAAATATATGAAAAAGATTCAATACCTCCATTTATATTGAGTTACTGAACGAATCTCCAGCATGTGTTACGATTATGAACCACCTCTGGTATAAAATCGAGATTGAAATGTTAGATTTTATGATTTAAAAAGATTCGACAATAATTGTCGTTGATAAGCGTTGCCATTTACAGAAACAGGATCCGAGAATTTTCCGGACTTTTCTTTTACGAAGCAGGTTTTGGAGGAGAAGTTCAAGTCGATTCGGGTTCTGAATTGTGAGCCTCGGACACTTGGAACCTGATAGTGTAGTTTATCAATGCACTATCAAACGCTTAGGACCTCAGCATTGAGAGGCTTTGATCTTCGAAGGATACTCCAAAAGCTCCTTGAATTGAGTAACCTCATACTAACTTTTACTTTCCTCAGCCCATCAGAAAGGTGAAAAGGAAAGTATTTGCAATCAGCAGAAAACCCAATTTCTGAAATGGTTATAATCGACATCTGACATTCGATTATCTCCACATTTTGGACAAGTATATTTACGTTAGTGTACGTATTTTTAAACATACACGGCCTCAACTGAGTTAAACAAGGTTAAATAATTTGAACTTGTCCAACTAGAACGCGACAAGTCCTCAACTCTGACCGCCGAGGGGTAGTTTTGGGGTCAAATCCGGTGTTTCGTGATATCAGGCCACAAAAACACGACCTAAGTAAAATATACTAAGGAAATATCTCAAAATTCTCGTCAGATAACAGACATTTCGCCCAAAATTCCCGAAAAATTTCAACTTTCCCTGTCTTTGACCCTGGTTACGAAACTTGATAGGTTTTGGACTCTCATTAACCTATCAACCAAAAATCATTCAAATTTTTTTTTACAAGCTTGGGACACAAAATACTCGTGTTTTGGACGATTTTTATAGTTTGCAGCTTCTCAATAAATCATCTTACGAGATCCTGGGACTTTTGGTTGGAAGTATCTAATATTTATGGTACTAAGTAGGATCTTCAATGCAAGGAATTTTCGACTTTTTCAAAAATAACTTCAGGAAGTGAGATGAAAAAACGTAGGTAATGAAAAAGCTTAGCATGGAACACAGTGATGAAATATTATTGAACACATGGAGCGCTTTCATTAGGAGTATCTTCAAAAACTGAAAAATCAAATTTTCTGCGCAAGGCAAAAATAATTTAAAATTTGGGATTTTCTATAAAATTACTACGAGTTAATCTTGCTCTTAATGATAATCCATTTTAATTTTTACTTCTCGTACTGAAGGTAATAATAAGAACACGAAGAAGAGATCATGGAGCAATCAAAATACAACGTGATTTTCCCATGAAAGCGCTCAGTTTACAAGAAACAAAATTAATAAATCACCTTAGATTTCAAACAAGCAAAAAACCGTACTAAGACAACATCGTAGGGTAAATAAATTTGAAATCAAAATAAGAGAATTTGCTCTCAAACAGTCCTAAATAAGTCGTAGGCGATAAATTTTCATCGGGATTACGGGGGAAATGAACAAAATTTCGTGCCGTGAGGTTGGTCACCTTGACATGACATGCAGATTAGAAACAAAGAGACGTAAAATATTTCTGTATCGATTTCGTCAGTCTGTTCGTTGTTAGGAAAATTGGCACGTTTTCAAAAAGGAGATCAGAGGAACCTGAATCGGTCATTTTTCCTACGTAAATCAGTGCTGAATTGAAAAATAAATACGCCCATAACCAAAAAACCACTAAAAAGAACAAATTAAAATAACCCAAAGAGGAAAAACAAAAATTAATTTACATGAAGATACTTGAAAACTAGTTTAAATACTAATTTAATTATAGTAGAGTAGTAAATAATTGTAAAAAGGAATTACCTATTCGGAGCAAACATTTGTAGGAATTACTTTCCTAGCAACCAGAGAATGAAACTGTAATTTCTCACGAATATTCCTATAATGATTGCTAAAATGAAGCAGTGAAGAATGTCTAGCAAATCGTCCTAGGCAGAAAAATGGAACCTGAAAACAACAACTAGAGCCGGAAGGGAATTTTCCCTTCCGTCGAAAATATATTAAACGGATTTTCACCTAGAATAATTCAAGTAAAGTAAAAAATTTTCGTTTAAATAAGATCAATAATAGAAGAAAATAGTTGTTCAATACTTACAACGATTATTTTTTCAAGGTACCTAAAGATATAACCGGCAGAGAGGTACCTATTATTCGGTTTCTAGTTTCCACGTACGAGCGGGCTAGATTCCTAGAGAGCTCCCAAACTTCCGAACAAAATGGTGCACTTTTTTTTCGTGAGACCAAACTTCTTCTGGAGATAAATGAACCGTAAGGCCCCAATGTAGAACACTCGGAATATCAGAGAGCTTACACCTAGAATTACTATAGGATCAAAAAAAATGAGTGGTAATCTAGCATAAGTTTGTAACATAGCAGAATCCCTCGGCTACCTTGCAATTGTGACGTTTTTCCTTCGGAACGTCACAAAAGTGAATTATTTGAAAAAAATTCCTGCAAAAATATTCTGTAAACAGCAAGATTACAGCAAAAAGTGCCAGTCATGCAACATGAAATAATGAGCGAATTTTCGAAGAACCATTTCAACGGATTTTTGAATTTTTGGTGGGCCGTTTGAATAGGAAATTTTGCACTGATTCCAAATCAAATGCAGAATTTTCCATTTCGAGTTGAGAATTTCTTCAATTATTCATATTCGCAATCATTATGTTGAAAACAAAATATGAATTTGAAATGAAAAATTCTGTATCTGGTTTGGAAAATTATGAATTTGACTTGGAAAAGCTATACCCTACCATACTTTATTCTTACGTTCAAGACGTCAAATTTTCAGTAAAACCTTAAAAAAAAAAAAAAAAAAAAAAAACACGTTCATAAAGACATTTTTGACCCTCAATTTCCAAAATTTGGCCCCCTAAGAATGATCAAAGAATCCTGGCCAACAAACTCTTCTTTTGGTACTCATCAAAATTTCATTTTTATGTTTTTTCATGGTCGACTTTAGGAACAGATATTGTATGGAATGACACATACATAATTTATTCTTAGAAAATTCGCTAATTAGTCAGAGGTTACAGACGAGGAACTTAACTATGGCGTGTATGGTACCAGTGTGTTGTTTTAGATCGTTTATAGTGAACAACCATATGAATCCTTTCGATATTTTAGCTACCAATTAAGACAACGTGAGACTTATTTAATCCCCATTGCTGCCTTTTTTTTGTGATTTCGAATTACTGGCAACGATCTCAATGCAACGTCAAAACTGCTCAGCAACTCAAAAAAACATACCAAGAACTAAGAGAGTATGACGATCATTATTTAGTTGCCTTTGAAAAGTACCCGTACCCATTCAAGCCTGAAGCAAACATTGTATCTTACTACCAGGCCCCTTCACATAATTCATCTACTGAGTAGACCTAACAAGTATAGTTTACCAAAAATACACCAAATAGTGACATTTTGAACTACCAACTTATGGGAATCGTATCTCCACTAAGCCCACCCCATTGCTTCCTTTCAATTTTGTAATTAGATACAATGATGTTATTTAGGTAGTAGAATGTTATTCAATTCTCAATCATGAACCGTAATAAAAAAAAAATCCGCCTCATTTCGCTGCTCAAAACATGAACCAATCGAAAAACGGCGCTAATCTGTACTTGATAACTCGATACATCAAATTAATTGAATACTGAGACAAATCATCCTTCTGTACAACTTGAATCGTTATCTTCATCCACCAAACAATACATTTTGAAGTAAATAGGTAGCAGATCATCAAGATCCAGTTTATATGTCCACAATGAACAGGGTGTCCCACAGAATGAATGGACCACCCTTCCTACTCACGTCATTTGAAAAAAAAAAAAAAAAAAAAAGCAAATATACGCTTTTCCTTTTTTTTATTCTGCATTCAACCATGCTATTGGCAATTTTTTTGGACCGCGCCATAGTGGCGCTTTGTTTTTTCGAATGTGATTATTCGTGACCGAATGTAACCTTTATTAATAGAGGGTTCTAAAAGCGAGAAATCGAGGTGTTCGGGTGTAGTGAACCATGATACAATGTATAAATCATTGTATTAATTAATTACAATGTGTTATTACGTGTTATAATGTAATTTTAAATTATGATACAGCATTTTAATGTGTTTTTTCAAGCTGAATAACGTGGTCATATTATTTAGTCAACAAATTCAGCAACCAAGAATTTTGTTGTTTCAAGAAAATTTCAAATTTCGAGGCTTGAATCGGAAAATCAACATCACCAAGTTAATCAACGTGAAAAAACACATTAAAATCATGTATCATACTTGATATAGTATGTAGTGTATAACATAAAATAACATACATAGTATACCTACTACACCCAAAAACCTCGATTCTTGATTTTTTTAGAGCGTAATTGCTCACGTTTTTGCGCACTCAAATTTACGAGTGAAGGGTCATTTCTACATGAAATTTTGCGTAGAATCCGAATCTGCAATAACACAATTTGAAAAACAAAGTAGATGTGAAAGAATTGCAAAAATTGCATCGTTGGATGCAGAATCCAAAAATAGAAAATACGAATATTTGCGTTTTTTTTTCTCGTCAAAAACCATCAAAATAACGTGAATAGAAACGGAGGTCCATTCATTCTGAGGCACTCTGTAAAATTCCTTACCTAATCCGAACGTCCCTAATTACGTCTCATTCAAGATAAGACTCCCCCAAAAATAATTTCTTTGTCCGATATCCTTTTTTTCTACAGGAAGATATAAATTCCCCCACTCCTAAACGTTTCCAAAAAGCTCAATAATTCGTATCCAAACATAATAATCCACTGGTTTCGTTCCGTAAACGTACGAGTGAACCCAACTATACCTAAGGAACGTGGGAATACGCCTAATGGTGACCCAAAAGACACCCCACCTTGGCAAACAAACAAAAAACACTAAACGAATTCCAATTGTTGTAAAAAAACAAATTTATTTATACAAGATACAAATCTACACATCTATTGGTCAAAAAAATAAACCTAGTTTGCACACGTACAAAAGAATAAAATTTCAACATTGGGAGAAATTTGATAAATGTTCAGTTTGTCAACTCGAACAGAGCTTATGAAAAACGCCATCCCTGATGTCACACGCTCATAAAGTTCCTGAATCCATTAGAAAACTAGCATTAAAAAAACTAATACTTCAACTTGTAATATTTTCAATAGGCATTGAAAAATCATTCAAATCAATTCCATTTGTCTCAGAATTGAGAACTAAAAGTTCAATCAACAATAAAAATCGGTTCGTGTTCCACCAATTTGTTCAAATTTTGTGTTCATGAGTGAGTTTTTCAAGCTCTGAATAGTATATTAAAAACTGATGTACAGATTTGTGGTTTTGTTACGATCGAATGACGAATATGGGTTGCGAAACAAGACAGATTTGCCTAGAATTTTCGCAGTGAATGACAATATTCAGTACTCAGCGAAAAAAAAAAAAAACTACATGTAAACAAAAAATAAAAGAACACAATGAGAGATGGTTTTTTCCTTCAGGTTTTTTTTTGAATAGATAAATTTACGAATACTTGGAAACTGTGGAAAGAATTGGATGTCTGGTCATAAACGGAAGTGCCTTCCTATATTTTATTCGAATTAAAATCCAAATTCTTCTCTTGCGATGGAATAATCCTAGTTATGCCCCTTCAAAGACCTAAATGATCAATAAAAACATCTTTTTAGGAAAAAAGAATAATCAAGAAAAAAAAATAAACTCATCATGACTGATTATGGGGTTTCTATCATTTTAGTGGAATATGTACAAAGGAATTTTCTTTGTAATGGATTTGGGTTTTAGGGAATGTTGAATAATAGAAGACGTACCGGAGTACGGAAATGAGGAAGTGGGTTGGGGTTTGATAGGAAAAATTTTTTGGTTAGTTAATTCGAAAATACTTGAAAAATCGATTTAAATAGGAATTTCAGATCAAGTAAATCAAATTTACCTACTTTTTTTCAGCTTAGTATCGTGCGGAATTGCCACCCCATTGTCCACCGCTTCCATAACCACCACCTACAAATAGGTACCATTGAACGAGTCAATAAATTGAAGACTAGGTCAAATAAAATTTAGGGGGAAAAATGAGAGGAAAAAATAAATTTCCGGTGATTCCCTGAGAAATAGCATTGGGCCTAAACGTGTTTCCCTCCCTCTGTGGGGGAAGTTTTCCCTAGTTTTCCACTACCCCAATTGTAGCGGATCGGAAAAATACGAGGTCCTATTCAAGATCACAGTTCTTAAAAAAAAAACAATCAGCAGAACCCAGGAATAACGAATTGCGAGGGGTACGAAATAAAATTAATACCACAAAATTTGGAGGAAACATTTAAAAAATCAATAGAAGCCCGCTCAAATCTCAGAGTGTTCAGCTATAATTATTGTAAAAATGGTGAACAACTATAAAATTAATATAGATGCAATAAAATGGGTTTGGGTGAAGGAAAAAATCGTTTTTAATTAAAAGCGATATTCGGTAGATTTTACAACATGTAGGGAAGAAAAATTAAGAATACGGGAGGGAGTTTTTATGAATGATTAGTGAATTCAAATACCGTAGGGAGCGTTGCGTTGGCCCGCGCCGGAGTTATAGTTCGATCGGACGGGACCGCCTCCGTAGCCGCCTTGCTGACCGTAGCCACCGCCGGCTTGAGCGCCGTTCCAGCCACCACCTGTCAAATGAAAATGAAAAGAAATTAATTAAAAAAATAATTAAAAAATTATTTCTAAAATTATTAAAAAATTATTTTCAAAGTAAATAAAAAGTTTTTTTTAAAATAATTTAAAAAAAGTTCCATTCATGCAGCATGAGTTG
>JAEMON010000012.1:1742413-1755088 GCA_030264115.1 Lygus lineolaris
GGGAAGCTTCAGAACTAATACGATGATGGATAATATGAAGAACAAGAATTTCATGGTGAATCCTACTTCTCTGCTCCTACCCGTACCGGAGGTCCGTGTAAGATAGTTATTTCGACTAAATATAGATGGTGTAAGAATGCAAGAAGTGATACGCAATAAAGTAGACTTTGAGCACATCGCTCACCATTTACGCAAAAAGGAGGGCTTCGGCCCCAGGTTATATCTGATTTTTACGCAATAATGCGGGCGTCAGAGCAGAAGGGTTAAGTAGATTACACATGTCTCTACCAGACCAAGAATTTCATTGAGTTCTGAAGCCCACAAGGAGATTTGATGCAAAATAGACTTTCTCATATGAATCAGTATGTTGGGTGTCAACGAAAAATATTTTTCGAATTACAGTTCCTATAGATTTTTTCAAATTTCTCACATTTTTTAAGTAGATTTCTCCCGTATTGTGGAAGTAAATAAAAAAATCGATGTTTTGGGATATTCAAAAATTTAATACCATCGAAAAAGTCGGGTTTGCTCAGAAATGGCTGGAGAAAGTTGGTTCTGCACCACCAATTCCGAACAGGTATGTCAGTTTTCCACCAACATACGGTTTTGTTCCACCCATTAGGGACATTAATTTATAACCTCCTGTCATCACTTCTATTTACTTGCTGAGTGGCAACTTATCATTATGAAAGTGTGAAAATGTAAATTTCTTATTATTCTATCATGTTAAGTACCAACTGGAACATTTTTCTCGAAGAATTGAGAAACAAGGAAGGGGTATCTATCAAAGTAATGGTGCAGTAATTCATTTTTAAAATCATCATTACACATCCAGCATTGGCATTTCAAATTGTCATACTTACTGACATAATTTTTTTTTTTAATCATCTCTATTGTTACAACTGTATTTATGTACACATCTAGTAACTTTACTTTGTTAAGGTAATTTACTGACATAATGATGTCGATGAATATTTACAATTTAAAATAGAATAAATGGTACCTACCACCTTGTTAATAGAATGAAAATACGTATTCGTCACACCATAAATTCTATAACCATTTTACTCTCATTTGAATACTAATTTAAGTGAGTTACTTTTCCATAATTATTGTAATACTATTCATTTCAACAGAACAACACATTGATCTCACAATACATATTATCGTACTCTTCTATTTCAGTTTTTCCTTGACGAAATCGTACTTGATAATTATTTCAATGCGCCTGGAGGTCAAGTGCTGGAGAAGGATGTGAACAAATTCTTGATTCCACTGTTTCAACATTACTGCGAAGTCCCTGGAACTTATTTTGCCAAGTAAATCGCATTTTTCCTTATTTAAAATAGTAAACTTGAAAGTGATTCTCAGTGTCTGAAACTGGTCTGAAACACGGTAGTAAATCTATTGCTACTGTTTGCAAGATATTTTTTTTTTTTACTAATAATATTGGTGGGTTCCTACTAGGTATTTAATAATAAGTACTAGGTATTACTGATGATAATTTAGTGTACCTATAACAAGTGGGTGAGGCCCAGTTTCCTCGTTTTTCAGTTACCTAGTTAAAACAAGAAGTTCACAAACGTCTTGATAATCTTTTGAAACTGACAAACATCAACACGATCGTGAGTCGTTTTTCCCCATCGGGACTAGCATTGAGCAATCCGGGAAAAATGAACCAAATTTGAACTACGGACTTTTCAAATGTTTGGTCGCAGGATGGAAAAATAGAGAAGTGAACCCACTCAGTAGGTACACGTGCAAAAATATCAGTCATCACTGCCCCGCCATTTTTCTTTTCAATTGTTGGCAAACCTAGATGGGAGTTTTGTATAATAAAAACGGGTACAATGAGGAATAGTTGTTCTAATTTTTGGATTCACCTAATGAATTGAGTACCTACTGGAATTATTTTAGCAAAAAAAAAAAAAAAAAATGAATCGAATGTGAACTAATATATTTATGAAGGTTTAGGGTCAGGATGGAAGAAGAGAATAGTGAAACCGCTAAGTACTTCCATGTACCTCAGTGGAGCGCTAGCATCACCCTTCCCTAGTGAGTCATCATTCCCATGAACAATGCAATAAAAATCGTTTACTGACTTGGCCACTGTGGGATTTCGTAGCGCTGGCTCCAATGTGTGACGTCAAGGTCCTAATGTTTTCTTTTCAATTTATGGCAGAACTAGATAGAGTTTGCCTATAGCTACACGAGTATTTTTTATTTGAATTTTGAAAATGAGGTTAGATGATAGCTTTTTTGCTTTCATACGAGACTTGAAAGTTTTAATGACGACGTCGTTGCAAGGGATGGATATTTGTTGTATTTTATCCATGACTCATCTGAAGCTACCCTATCAGCTGGTTTCAAGATAAATTATCACTTGCAAAGGGGTGAAACTGTGTAAAACCAGTTGGTTAGCAGCAAGTGTTGCCACTAGGGAGCATCAGCGTCGGATTACAAACAGAAAGTCATGTTGGCAGTAATCTCTTAAGCTATGGCATAGAGGAAGATGTTCATGGAGTGACACCACCACACACTAGTGCACAATGGTGTTATTGCACTAGTGCAATGTACGCAGCTCTTGGAAACCAAAAAAATTCTATATTGCGCCCAAACAATTCGATTTTCCTCATCAGTTATCAACACAAAAAACGATCTGGGAGGAAATCTGCTAACATCAGACCCACGAGTGATGCTTATTGCTATTGTCGTGGTATTAAAAATTAAGCTGCTTGTGTTGGGGATCGATCTCAAACCCACGAAGAAATTCTGCAGATGCCAGGTTTTCCAATCGGAAGCGCTGACCACTACGCTACAAACAGCCAATAGAGAACCGAGGCTCATTACATCACCCCCCCCCCCCCCCCCCCCCATTAGTAACTACCTTCTTCAACACAACGATTAGGAAACACTTTGTTTGGATAATGAAAACTACGATATCACAACTTTTTGGGTTTCTGACTGTCCGGCAGATTCTCAATTTGAGGATGGTCAGGGGAATGTGCTTATTAAGGGTTCATTCTCCCGTCGTCCCGTTCAGTTGCTATCTTTCTGCTGAAAGATAGCATTCATTGCTACATTCATTTAAGAGATGTTGAGTCATTATTTCTCAGGGGGGACTCGAGTTTCTGTTCGGCGTCATTGTCGTGGTATTAAAAATTAACCTGCTCGCGTTGGGGATCAATCTTCAATCTACGATGGAATCATGCAGATCATGGTTTTCCAATCGGAAGCGCTAACCAGTATGCTCCAAACTGCCGATAGCAAACTAAGGCTCATTACATTATGATCTTCATAAATGGGAGATCAGGACAATCTGTGGCCTAACCCATGCAAATCCTCAATTATTATTTTCTCATAAAAATAAAATTAAAAATGTCGATTTTGAAGAGACACTCCTACAGGCATTTTATAACTATTTATTTTGCAGGTTACAAGAAGTCTGTCGTATTCTGGCTCTCCCCACGCTGTCACACTCCGTCAAAAGGGCTGCCTTGTGTGGGAGTGGGAAGGAACTGTTGGCTGCACTGGATATCCCACTCGTCCACCTCTCCGGTGAGAAGTTATGCACTGTGATAACTCGGCGAGTCGATGTCGTTCCTTCGCTGATGTAGACGTTATAAAAACGGAAATGATTCACCTTGTAGTTGCGGACAACAATGCCAACTGATCACACACAACCTGTAAGATTAAAAGCGAATCAGGTTATATACTCGTTATGATGAATTGTAAGGGTCTACTATTAAAGGTAAAACGGTGGACTTCAAACAACCCCTGCTATGAACTGGGGGCAGCCCTTCATTACAGAATACAGAAAGAGTCTGGTTTTAAATCTTAAGGGTTGGTTCTGCAAGTAGTGAGAAATTGTCAACGTAGGTCCCTGCAAGGTGGGAGAATCTGTTCTAGCTATCAGTAACGTTGTAACCTACTAGTAACGTTGGCGAGTGCTTTTCTGCCAACACAGTCTGCCACTTTTATGGCATGGTTCCTAAACGAAGTGGCGAGCCCTCGTATCTCCAAAATCGCTAAACCAGGTAGGAACGGCTGATATGCGTTATCACTTCTTCTTCTTCGCTTCAATGCTCTACGTGAAATCTCTTTTTCACTTTTTGGGCACTTTGAAATGTCTCCCCATGGAAGAAAGGGAGCTCTTTCTTCCATGTTTCTTCCTGCCACGCAAGCGCAGCTGCCTGCATCGCTAGCACTCAAGTAGGTAGGAATACATCAAAAAATCTTATTTTGGTCAAAAGTGGAGATACGAGGATTCACCACGTCTATCGAGGATGAGTGTTGACATCATACAACCATCTCATTTTTTCCCCAAAGTTTTGGTACCCTCCAGTGGACTCGTTTGAGGATTTTCTGGGATACCCGGTCTTCCATCTCAATGTAGGCTGTGGGCTTTCCAAAAATCTGCAGTACGAAGAGAATCCGATGATTAAAAAGGAAGAAAACGATTGAGAACTTGAAGTGCGTCAAGAGCTTTCATTAGAGAAGAGGGTTAACATGAACAGAAATAAGAGAATTTATCCATTAAATTAATATTGGTATTTTACCTTGTAAAATTATTGTGTTGATCTGTTGTTGTTACTTGGTTTACATTTGTTTTTTTCGTTTGTGTTTTTCCTCTCTCCACAGTTAATATTCTCATTGACTAATAGCCCCTAGTTCACACCAGAAAACGGAAACGGTTGTTTGGTTCCTATGTTAAATTTAATAATGCGGTCAATTTGTGATATTATTTCAATTTATATGTAGGTATTGAGAATAATAACTCCTTCGGTACCTACCTAATGGTGGGGGTTTTATTTTAGGGTAAGTGCTGAACGATTATGTAGTTCAGTAATAAATTAGTAAGTAAGTACCTACCAATAATATTGTTGATTGTGTTAAGGTGTTTTGGACTGCTTGATAGCCATTTTCTCTTTTGTTGTATGTTTTACAAACATTAGTTTCGACTATTGGACTGCTTCTTAGCCATTTTCTTGCTTGTTATAATTCTCAGAAATGTTATCTCTTGTTATTGTTGTTAATTCAATTGTTATGAATGGCTGGCCCAAATCACGTTGTAATATACAAAATCTGTATTCTGATAGGTAACAAATATTTGAAGGAGACATGGCGAGCACTATCTCAACAGGTTTTTTTCATTACTTAAAACACTTGAATGGGGAATGATCGTGTATGAGAAAATCACATTTTTTCTGCCTTTGTATTGTCATTTGGAATAAAATAGCACTGCCAATACAAAGAAAATAATTGTTTATTGTCCGGGTGTGGAGAAAACTTGGAATAAAATCTCAGCTGTTTGAATCACACTAAATTAAATAACACTAAAACACTGAACCGAAAAAGAATGTGCTTAGATCGTATTGATAGCTGTGAAAATAGGAATAATTTAAATACCTAATTAATTAAATATTAATAAATAATTAATTAGTTCAATCAATTTATTATTTATGTAAATCATATTCTCACTATCATGAGCCCAAACTTTGATGGGCTTTGTGTTTCGTTTTGTTCGGTTGGCATCTTGGACGGAATTGGCCAATGACAGACAACACCCTTTTCAACGTCACTTTCCCGCCATAGGACAATAATAAGTAGGTATTTCAATAAATTTTCTAAAATTACTGATCCAAAATTTTTGCCTCACAACTTCATTATTGTTTCTTTTCTGTCATTATCTCTCAGAAAAAACAATTTAAATAAATTTATGATAATCCCCATTACAACCACAGACAGTGGGTATTCTATGGTATTTTTGACGGTGTATTACCCTGCTGCCAAGGAGGAATCGATCATCCCTTGCTCTTGGGGATGGATGATTCCATTGATGTTTTGAAAACATCGATTTTTGTCCATTGATGTTTTCTTGTTGATGTATTTGTGAAATTGATGGTTAGCGGTCAATGTTTCTTAACATCGATAGTTATTTTATTTGTCATAGAGCTCATATCGATAGAACGCCGTGATGTTTCAATCCTGTTTCAATAGATACCTTGTATCAAACTGTTCCCTTCCTCCGTTCAACGTATCAATGTGACAATATCGTAGTTGAGAGTTTGCTCACCAGAGTGTACCTACCCATCTTGAACAGATGTCAAAATGAGCAAAACAGTTTTCAAGTTGCAACTTGATTCCAACATAGGTTTCTTCTAAAAAGAATGTCTTTCTGTTCAAAAGGGGTTTTGGGTGAAACATCAATGGTTTTGTAAATATTGATGTTTATTACGTACTCTGGCAATGCAGCCACTTGAAAAAAAGTTCATTGAAGCCATTCAATTGTTACAATTTTGATTAATTTTATTTGCTAGGGTCGTCCTAAGTTAGAGTTCCACGGCGTGTTAGTTTATTAAACTAGTTATTAATCACATTACGTAGGTACCTAATTGAATAATGAATTACAAGTTTTTGAGTCTTCATTTTATTTTTGTGCGGTACATGTTTCGATGGGCTCGGCCTTCCTCTTCAGCCTTAAAACAATTATTTTAAAGCATTAAAATTGGGCTCACATGTATATAACATATTGTAACTCACATGTATTTAGAGAAGAATGGGATGAGCCCCATCTTAAAAATAAAGCAAGGTACATTACATATACATATTTTTAGATAAATAAATGACAACAAAATCTTTTAATTATATAATTGACAAGCATATTCCTCACTATATGTGCTTAATTATTTATTTATTAAGTTTAATCCGACACTTGCCTTAGGATGTAGCCCAATTTTAATGCTTTAAAATAATTGTTTTAAGGCTGAAGAGGATGGCCGAGCCCATCGAAACATGTACCGAACAAAAATGAAATGAAGACTCAAAAACTTGTGTTTCCTGAACGGAAAATGGTCCCACCAACCCATCAACAAAATGATGAATTGGCACAGGGGAAAACCCCCCTCATCGCCATTCTGGTCGGAAATGAGTTTTTCGCTATCTGAAGTATCTCAAGACGTACTATCCGAATATGCAGTCCTTTCCGTTGAACAACACCATCATCGTCGTCTAAAATCAGGTTGAAGTTACGCTAAACCAGGGGAAAAACCACTTCATTGCGTGCTCGTGTGTGGAAAAACCCCATGATTGTGGTTAAGATTCCCTGTTTCACTTCTTGTAATCTTTGTAATTATTCTGTTACCTACATTTCCTTCCAAATAAATTGTCATTTTTTTAGCTCCGAAATATAAATTGGGGTTTTTAACATTTCTGTGGTAGATTGATAATCCTTACTTCCAATTTGATGATTTTTGCGGATGAAATTACAATTTCAGTGCTGGAGCAGCTAGTTTCTCCGTCCATATTTACTCCTGCACCTTTCTGAATACTGAAAATATTTATTTTATTTTTTCAACCACCAATGTTTTAGTTAGTAGTATTAGAGTATTGCAAAATTGTTTCCTTCATTTTATTGGCCATGGTTCATTACTTTCTCAGTTTGTAAACTTTCAATTGCGTTTTTCTCGAAATCAGCTTTTTGGTGATGAGGGGGGTTTTCCCCTGTACCCTTCAATTATTTATCATGGTCATGAATTTACTATAGAACTTTAGATCAACAATCTACAATAATGGTTATGTACCTTCTCAAAAGGAACCTTATTGATAGATTGGGAATTCATCCATTCTGTAACTGAAGTACGTACAACTGGTACTCAACTACCAATTTTTGTTGTATTGTTACTACAGTTGGTCAGTTATTTATTATAGTGTGTTGGTACTTGATATCGCCCATTTTCCTATTATTCAATCAGTTTTCTGAACCTCCGATGAATAGATAAGTACTATAAAAGAATATACATAGTTATTAAGATTCAATAATAATCATTATTACTGTAGGTAATTTGTCTATTATCAATACTTAGGTATTTTTAATTTTATATTTTTGTGAATAAAAGTTTTCAAAAAGATGGAATTTTGTGTACCTATTCGTCAGCAACTCCCTTCTTCCTGAACCATATTATGGTAAAAATGCTCTGAGAGATATTGAAATGTTGGTGGATTGTCAAAAGGAAGAGCTTTGCATCACAAACTGATTTATGTCTGAGAATGAGTTTAGCTTCTTATTGATTAGCAATATTGTTGTGTAGTTACGTATTGGAAATACCAAAATAATAAAATTCACCTTTCAGATTTACACAATTTTCATTTTTATTAGACAAAGCTTTCCGATGGTTTGTTTAACTTAAAATAAAAATTGTTGAAATCCGAAAGGTGAATTTCATTATTTTGGTGTTTCTATACCTACATGATGTTCGATCTCCACTAAAAGTCGGGGAAAATCCTTCAAAATCTATTGAATATTAGTTGTGGAACATTACAGCAAATATTAATCTGTTGAAGTACATGTAGGTGTTTTCACAGGTAGGTTCTGTATTGATTGTGGTTTTTGGGAAGGAGTTTAGTTCTACGCCGTTTTGACATTTTTGTGCCTTTGCTATGGCACACAAACGCGTTAAAAGCGTTAAAAAAATTTGCTGATGATTTTCGCTTACAACCTGTCGTTGCTAAAGCAATTTAAGTTCCTCATTTTCCATGCCACAAAAATCGTTCACCACTCATTCAAAAGCCCTGAATTAACTACAAATTTTTATGTATTCACCACACCAGTAACTATCCCGATAACTGAGGTTTAAGGGTATTCATAAATGTATATAGGTAGACAATTTAGTGATCAACTTCGCATTCGTGTTGCTATAAAGTTGAAACAAAGGTTAGAAAAAAGCGTTAGAAACATGGAACATGCATGTTTGTCAATCACAATCATGTTGATGACTTAAATTACCATTCACGATCATAATATCTTAGTAAACAATTATTATAATGTCATGCGCATAGATCAGCTTACAAAATTACATTACAAAATAAATACAAAATATTAGCTATTCTTTTATTTGAAAACTAAAATATTTTGTATTTCTTTCTTTTTAATGGCGAAGCTCAACCATGTCGTCGTTCGGCTCGTATTTACGATACCCAGACGATTTCCACAGAGGGGGGTGCTGGCGAAGCACATAAAAATGTCGAACTGAGTTGAGGACTTGTACACAAGCAGTTGTTTTTCAGATTTTTATATTTTAATTATTTTTTTTGATTTTCTGATCCTGCGTATCTTGAAACGTAAAACATCTAATTTTTAGGGGGAATGAAAAAATTGTTTCTGTGCTCGATTCCAAAGGTTCGTTTTCAAAAAGTTGAATACAAACCCCAAAAACCACAACATCAATATAAAAGTTCTACGAATTGACCAAATTAATGACCACAAAAACACTTACTTAAGAACATTCGTAGGATCTATATCTTCGTTCATTATTTTCAAATTTTAGTTACCTAATCGCCACAATTGCTGGGGAGAAATGGCACCTTGGAGGACTGCAGAAACTTGAACTGACAGTAGTTGTCAGTGTGTAGGAAGGGAGTGTAGAATGAATCGATTTTTGAAACTGCCGCTAAAAATCGAAGTAAGTTGCTTTACCATCAGATAGCGTTGTTTGGTGTCATGTAACTGATAAGTACCTGAAGATAGATACTAGCGACTAGCCAATTTACTGTCGTATTCTAATGCTTTTATACCTGAAGCTAACGGAAATAATTACATAGCCCTATAAGAATACTTGGGAATTTGAATATCCTCAAAAATTCACAAAAGTCTTCTCTGGTAACACTGCTTCTTGACGTCTCTAACATGGATACTTGGTTCCTTAAGTATCCATAACTTTAGTCTAAAAATGGTTGCTCCGTTGTCTGATGTTTTGTTGTGCTTTATTTTATCAAATTTGAATTTATACCGATAGATTTTTTTTTTTCAAAGCGATTCGGATTCTGGCTAGGCCGCGACAAAGTGTCCGTTATGAAAATGAATAATCCACACGGAGGAGAGTCTTTCAATATAAACGGTAAGTAAGCAGCGAAGCCCCACAAGCCACAACTTGAAGCTTCAACCTGTGCGTTTCACCTTCTCAAATAATTCATATGGGCTTATTTGTCTCTAAACTCGTTAAAAAATATCTAAGGAACGTTGAGGAATAGCTTTAAATCGCAATACCTTCCTACAGTTTGGTAGAAGTTGAGTGCATGACTACGGTTGTCAAGATCGTCCATACCTAATTTATCAGTTCGTGGGTGTTTACTGTACATAATTTACTATTTTCTCCACAATTCCGCGTAATTTTTGCTTCGTTTTTGATGTTTACAGTTAGTTTTTGATTTACCAATGACAGCTGCACTCGTCTGACCTTTTTGTTTTCGTAATTTCTCAGATCTCTCGCCCGAACAGCAGAAAATGCTTATCGAAATCCGAAGACGCAAGACGGAGCTTTTGCTCGAAATTCAGGTATAATCGAGTAGTAGAACTCAATAGTTTTGGTCGATCGTCATATTTTATCAGTAAATCATTTCGTTTCTACTATAGTGTTAATAGTTGGTCGTGAAAAGTCACGGACGAACAGATTATGCATGAAGTGAAATCCAGGAGAAGTGACTTGTTCCCAATAGAAAGTTGAACGGGGTCAGCGCCTGGAACGACTCTGACGAGACTTTTTCCGTTTGTTTATATTCTTGTATTTTATTTACAATGTTTGGCTGTAAGAGGACTCGGAGTAGGTACCTACCTATCACTTGATATTGTTATAGTGCCGGAGGTCACATCATTAACTTACTATGTATAAATATGTCGATCTTATGTACCTGCTTAGTAGAAATCTACTGAAAATAATCGAACACGATAAGCATTATCAGGTACTAAAAGAGGGAGTCTGTTGGTATTGCAGTGTCTACTACTACTTACTACTTAGTACATACCTAGGTGTACCTATCCACTATAATATACAGTAATAAATATGTTCTACAGGTACTTAGTCAAAATATCCTTAATTTGGAGAGTTTGTGATAATCAACAAGTAGAGTAATGTTTGCAAATATTCGGCTGGGTCTCGGGTATATGACTTAAGACTGGGTACCTTCCTAGAGAAAATGTAACAGAGACCCAATTTTAGATCCAGAGGCTTGGAACTGAGGGGTCGGAGGCAATGTCAGAGTAGAAATATCTGGTGGTGAGGAATAGAAGTTCATGGTGGATACTAAAGTGGCTTTATAGTAGCTAACAAAACACAGAGAAGAGATTGATTCTAAGCCAAATGACTACCATGAACAACATATCGATACCATTAATATATCGGTCCAAATATATAGATAGCATGAATATACTGGTCCAAATATATCGATATTGTACAATATATCGGGTTTCTGATATATCGAACCTAAAATTGTTGTTTTAACCAGAAAAAAACTAGTTGCGTGTTTTAAATATGTCAATATGGTGCTAAAATAATATATTTCGTCGTTGAAGATGCAACTCGTGCTAACTGACTTTTGGCAACTTTTTAGGAGAAACAAAAAACATCTGATAAAACCACAATGTGATATCTGATAATGGAAGATGCAACCTCTGCAAAGCGCAAGTAGTGCTAAAATGCGCTTAAATCGCGAAAATGATAACATGTTATGTTATAATTTTTTGCGATTTGAGCGCATTCTGTTGAGTTTTTGCTTAAACTAACTTCATAGATCGACGTGGCACTACATTGCGATTCTGACTGCATAATTATCTCACTTTGCCCAAAATGTCAGTGAGCACGTGTTGTATCTTCAACGATGATTTCTTGAAAAAGTACTGTGAAAAAGACCGTTTATGCAGTTTAAAAACTAGAATATATCGGTACAAAAATATCGATTTACACGATATACTGGTTTACCAATATAATATCGAACCTGAACTAGTTTTCATCACCAGAAATTCAGTTGTTGATTATTTTAAATTTCAGAATATTTGACTAAAACTGTGTACCTATAACGTATTTCAACAACACAAAATCAATATAATAAAAATAATACACAATACAACCCAACAAAAACACTAGGAAGTGAGCTGTTATCGATGTTATCACTAACAGCTTGGGACCAATGCCTTCTTGATACCAGTTAAACCAGAGCGGGGGTAATCTAACTTTGGAGCTATCACAACTGTTGAAAACTACTGTTGGAAAGTCAAAACGCCAGAACGACTGTTGTAACAAGAGTTGTGAGACATTACCGAGTTGGTAATCGATGTATCAATTGGAAACGATTTATCGATTGTAAATGTCAAGTAGAAAGGAAGAAAACATGCTAATGGTTCAAATCACAAAAAACACAACTTGATGTATCACGCTAATAACTCAATACAAACGCTCAAATTATCGCCCGTAAATGATGATAAATCCAAGATAACTTGATTCAGTCACCTAACCTCATCTCGACAAATCTTCAAACTGCCTCCCGAGGTGGTCACAAGCTTGTCCACAGTGAATAGCTTTTGTCGATGTTGCTTAGTTACAGAACACCTCGCTTGCAAAACATGGCGGCGTTTAGCAGCAAGTTACGAATTCAACTGTTGTTACCAACAGTTGTTTGGCTTACAGAAAACCCCCCCCTGAACTAGTTTCCATAACCAGAAATTCAGTTTTTGATTATTTTAAATTTCAGAATATTGGACTAAAACTGTATATATAACGTATTTCAACCACTCAAAATCAACATAATAAAAATAATACACAATATAAACGAACAAAAACACTAGGTAGTGAGTGTTTAACCGGGGCGGATCCAGAATTTTTTTCCGGAGGGGTTCACAGGGTA
>JAEMON010000012.1:1764497-1776590 GCA_030264115.1 Lygus lineolaris
ATTGCAATAGCTTCATTTTCTTTGAAAATTCGCTAAAATCGGTGTTACAGCCAGTTTTATGACGAAGGGTGAGATTTACGGGTTTTAGCAACAAAATGTACCTACTTCTTAAAAATGAGGAAGAAAAATAGTTGAATTCTTCTGTGACGATCAATATATAAAATCACTCATTCGGGTGTTTGAAGTGCCCAACTCCTGTCTAACGGAATCAGAAAGGCTGGATGAACTTGTTTGCTTGAACATTTGGCTTTCTTTCCTCAATTTTTTTGGACATTTTTAGCTAAAGTGTCGTCCCTTAACATTTCAGTCACGATTCACTTCTTCAGGGAGTTTGGTGGTTGAAATTTGTTCAAAAAACGAAATTACTGCTGTACAATTCACTACTTATTACTATGTGAATGTTATTGTGTAATCATGTTTATAATGTGCCTCACCTTAGGCTGGTCGAATTATCGATGTCCTTGTGCCCTGCTACGCTATAACCTGACTTGGTACCTACATTTATGTACCTGGCAGCAGTCACCCGTAAGACTGGCTGTAGTGGGGCAATCAATATTGTTTACCAATAGCCGATAACTTCTTAAAAACGCTAGCTGGCGTATCAGGATCGAACTATCTTCTGTCAAGATGTTGAAATGGTCAAAAGATCAACGGATCAGTCGATTTCCGTCGTATCATCGGATTTTGCGTCGTTAATTGAAGACATTTCTAACGGCGCCACCACAGTATTGCATAAGTTTTCCGGATCGTTTCCCAGATAAACCTGGATAATTAGGAATTTAATTAGATGGAATTCTGAACATTATGATTACTATTATAAAAATTGCGTTTTAGTTTCCAGATCTACTGAACAAGGTTGAAACTAGTTCAATGAGATCGTTCCTTCGTACTTTATTTAGGCTTCCTTTGTGTTAAATGAAGCCATCACTCCGAATAATTCTCAATTGACTTAGTGATTTATGATTATTTCACAATATTCAAGAGTTGGTATTCAACACTCTACTTCTCCATTTTGCAGGACTTGATGTTACTTTTGAGAGGGAAAACATATTTGTCTTCTAAAAAAGGGATTTTGCGTTGTTCGAGCACTCTGAAAGCCTCAAATACCATCGCAATTGGATCATAGGTAGCATCAGCACATGAGCAAACGTGAACAAGCTCATCATGATGACGAAAAAGCCGATTTTAATTTACGCATTTAAGTAGAATATTTGGGAAACATTTATTCAAGGAAGCTTTAAGTCCACCTCCTGTAGAATTAAACATCTTGTGCGAGGCTTCACACTACTTTTCTTAGTCGTAGAAACCTGAAAAATGGCTATTAGGGGGCCGCAATCGTGATCTTACTGATTCGTACACACACATACATACATACATAAACTTTTCCAAAACTCCGAGAAAATTGATCAGATATCGATTAGAACAATTATGTGGTGTTTTAGCGAATTTTCGAAGAAAATGAAGCTATTGCAATGGCTTCAAAATTTGTGTAATGCAAATTTTTGACAATTTTCTTCATGGAAATCCGTTTCAGACCATTCTAAAACGATTCCTGAAATTTAACAGTTTTTCATATTGTGTCACTCCAGACGATTATCTGCCCGAGGGATCGAGATAAAAAATCCAGAAAAAAAAATAAAATGTCAATACCTAATATCAGAAGAAGGATGTGTTGGTTGGCCAGAATTTTTGAAGTACTCCAAGGGGTCAAATTTTGAAAATTTAGTGTCAAAAATCGCTAAAAAACGTGTTTTTTGAGGTTTTTGGTGTGAATTACCATCCTAAACATAGGAACATATTATGGTATATTCGAAATCAGCGTGAAATTTCCTATAAGAATCACCCACAAAATCGGTTAAAATTATTCTTCAAAAATTGGCTCACCAACTCATGCTGCATGAATGGAACTTTTTTCAGAAATAATCTCCTTTTACCTCTCTGGTGGGCTGAGGAAAGTATAAAGTTCCAGTTTATGCAGCATGAGTTGATGAGAGGATTTTCATAGAATCATTTTAACCGATTTGGTGAGTGATTCTTATTTTTCAGACCAATACTTAGTTGAATGAGAAAATTTAAAGTTTGGAGGAGAAGACTTACATAAAAAGGCTTCCCTACTTGAGAATGATTTGTTCGTTTTTTTTTTGAAATTTATATTTCATTGTAAGTAATTTATGAGAAAGTTTGTGATTAGCGGGCAAAGATGAGATTTGTTCGTTACTTATCTGTACACTCACTGGAAATATTATTGAGTTCGTCAACATTTTTATTACCCGAAATTTCTTGAAATTGGTTCATCTCATCAGAGAGGTGTGATGAATCCAATTCCCAGTCCACCATCAGGCAGCTTTTTGAATGCTTCTGTTGTGGTGGACTGTGCTAGTTGCATATCGGAGGCTGGTAGTTCTTATGTGATTGGAGTTCTCTTCGAACTGGCACAAGGCGCACTACAGATGAACAGGAAAAGCTGTATGTACATGAATAGCAACTGTAGAGCTCCCTTGGGTGGGGATTCCAAAGACTATTTTGAATAACAAGGCGGCAGGTTCCTCACAATGGAAGCTTTTACCGTCGATGTTTGATCTCCCGCCATTCAACCGTTCTCACTTCACAGGACATCCTGTGCTCTTCCCAACGATTCAAATATCCACCTATTGGAAAAACCAGGGCTTGGCAGGTACTTTGATTGGGCTACTCGATGCAGCTTTCATTGGCTGAATCAGTTTGAGGGTTAAAAACGGCTTTAACACCCTATTAGGGTGCGTGCGCTCATGGGTCGGAAATTATGATTTTTACTAAAATTCGAGTTCAGCGCTCTCGAAAACCCACAATTCCAATTTTCAACTGAAAATTCTTTCTGGCTGAGCTAGAGCGCTTTGAAGTCGTTAGTGTTTTCTTGGATTCGCTAAACGTCGATTTTCAAGCGAAATTACAGGAAAATTGCTACTCAAAAATTCTTCAAAATAACCTATTTTGAAATCAAATTTAACCAGCTTTCCAACGGTAGGTACCCACCAATTTGTTTTTTAATAACAAAAATGGGTGTTACTGCCAGTTTTATGACAAAATGTGAGATTTACGGGAAAAAAATTGAAATGCAAAAAAAAACAAGAAAACTAGCGTTTAAATGAAAATTGCTTAGAGACTTTCGATAAAAAAATGACCCAAAGAATTGATTCCCAACAGAGCTGTTTTCGAGACACCCTGTATATTTCATAATAAAAAGTTCCATTCATGCAGCATGAGTTGAGCGTGGAACATGCAGTGAGCGAATTTTCAAAGAATAATTTTAACCGATTTTGTGGGTGATTCTTATAGGAAATTTCACGCTGATTCCGAATAGACCATATATGTTCCTATGTTTAGGATGGTATTTCACATCAAAAACCTCAAAAAACGCGTTTTTTAGCGGTTTTTGAAACTAAATTTTCAAAATTTGACCCCTTGGAGTACTTCAAAAATTCTGGCCAACGAACTCATCCTTTCTTTTGATATTATTGACTTTTTGGATTTTTTATCTCGATCCCTCAGTCAGATATCGTCTGGAGTGACACATATATAAATATATATAAATATATAAATAAATAAATATATATACATATGAAAAAGTGATAAATTTCAGGAATCGTTTCAGATCGTTTCGTCTGAAGCGGATTTCCATGAAAAAAAATTATCAAAAATTTGCATTATAAACATTTTGAACGGGACCAACAAACAAGAAAATTAATATATCATTGAAAAGAGCATTACATTTCCTACAAGAAAGGTCAACTAACCGTCTTCAAGAGTTGATTTATAAGGGTCAAAATTTAACTCAAAGTTCAACTTTCAAGAATTTTCCGAAATTCGACTTTTTTGCTTCTGAACCAATACTGTTGAGTCGGGCACTCAACCGGAAAACCTTTCTCAGGTTTCTCAGCTTTCCAACGGTATAGTATTTCAGGATAATCGAGTGTTTTAGGGTGTTGACGTTGACGACCTGACCATCAACGAAACGTGGATAATTGAGGTATAATTATCTTGGCAATAGTAATTGAGAAAATTCAATAAATAGTCATATCTAGCTAAAAATGGCTCGGTAGTGTTGATATTTCCGAAAAATGCACTATTTCTGTCGAAAGATCAATTTTTCATCAGTCAAAATGAATCGATCGGTGCATTCGCACCATCTGATTCAGCGTCAAAAGTTACGTGGAAAACGATACCTAACTCCCCTAGCGATGGTCAATTCGAGACACCCAAACACTCAATTTCCTCGGAAAATCAACTTTCTTCCATTTAATGGTGATTTTAGCCCTTGATTATGTGTGGCAGTCCAGTACGTAAAATGCCTATTATTATTGGCCTAGCCAAAGCCATACCGACGTAGGATCACCAGTTTCTGCTTGGAAAGAGCGAAAGAAAAGACTGATGTTGATTTTCTTCGGCGTTTGATGTTAGATCTGAGGAAACACCTCCGAGAGGAAGAGAAATAAGAAAAGGCGAGGGAAGTATCGATTTTACAACAAAGAGTTAACAAGGGTTAGGCAAATAGGGCTCAAGGTCCTGCCTATTCGGAAATGGTTTCGCTGTTTGATCTCGAAGAGTTTCTCGCGTTTCAAGGGCAACTCGATCATAAGTAGGTACTTCAGAGGGCAGCTAACAAGCAGGTCATAATGAATAATGAAGTAGCATACAGTGAAACGTGCTGCAGTAGTAAGTTCATGTTCATGTCTTCATTATAGCTAAGAGTACCTATATTTTGATTCCATTCAGCAGCATTGATCAGATCCTAGTGTACTAGCTCGGGAAAAAAATCACAGAAGAAAAGTCAAAGGAAAAACGTCAACATCAAGACGTGAAAAACGGAAAAAATTCAAGACCAAGTACATAAATGACCATTTTAGCGAACTTCACTTCTTGCACCGAACGTGTTGGGTGAGGGTGAGGAGAATCACTGGCGCGTTTGTCCGATTTTGTTGGCTGGCGCAAATGTCCACAAAATTCTCTAATGATCCGCACCTCTGGCGCAAACGTCCGACACGGAGGAGAATTGGCAGTCCTCATGTAATAGGTAGTTTATTCATGAACCTACCTACCTATTACATGAGGACTGCCAATTCTCCTCACCCTCACCCAACACGTTTAATATTAATTTTCAATTTCACAATGTAAATGAAGGGAGTTAAGGCGGTTTTAGTGATGTACGGTTGGGGGAAAAAACAAAATCTTAAAATTGACACAACTCACAAATGAAGGGGGTTGAAGAAGAACTCTAAAGACACTTTTTGTTGGAAATCACTTGTAGAAACGATTCCTGAAGTTTGTACCAAGGTAGCTGTAGATGTCCTGTACGTATATAAAAGATCAATTGTATTAATTATATTTACCTTCGCTACTGAGGATGTCAAATTTAAAGCTTACCTGTATTGTTGTATCGTTAGATGGATTCCACCCAACAGTACGTTGGAAGTCAGGTATTGTTTCTGGTAATGGCAGTTCCTTCCCTCACCCTCCCTCAGATGTTAAATAATAATAACAACTTTTGCTATCAACGTCTCTTCCAAAACCTGCCACGTATCTCAATTACCTACTTTGCCTTGGAAAACCGAAATATACCGCCTGTTTTCAACGGCTTCCTAGTACAGGTACAGATGAAACGCCAATTTGGACTGCAGTTCAAAGTAATGGCTACGCTAAATAAACCCTATATTTAGCACTTCTGTTCACTTTAACTTTCTCTTTCGGCCTTCCACCGCCTCCTACTCTCTTTGTTACCAGCTCTTGGAAGTTATTTTATCTGCCAATCAGAATGCAGCATCCAGTCATATTTTCCCTTGTTCTCTACCATCAGTGTTGAGGGTGGACGAATCATTCTATCGAGGCCGATCGTCCGAGTTTTGACGTATTTGGCCCATTCGTGGCCCATCGTTGTTGCCACTCTGTGTCATTTCCCATATCACACAGATAATACACCTCCTTACAAAGTTACGATAACTGACTCATATACGGATGAAGTCGGTGATGACTTCAATCAAACGTTTTATGGTGGTCTGGTCTGCTATTATATACCTTATAAGTATATAAATATGTGCTCGGATTTGTAAATCGTCTGTTAATGAATGGTTTTTCCTCTCTAACAGACTCCGTTCATAAAATTTGGTTGAAATGTGGTTGAGATGATTAATTATTTGTAGGTGATTGGTCGGGATTCAGGCAGAAAAACCCTCACTTTGAAGAATTCTTTTATTCATCGACGTTTCGTGTCTAACCTATGGACCCATCTTCAGGCACCTGATCATGAGAAAGAAGGAGTCATCAAGTCCTAAAAAAGCAGAAAAATAAAGTAGTTCTCTCATAGGCATCTCAAAATAGGAGGGGAACCTTGTCCAAAAAGGGTAGAATAAGAAAGGTTGCATCATAACCATGCGACATGTTTTACAATACTTTAAAAATATATATAAATATATTTATTATTAAAAAAAACAAAAAAAAAAAAAAAAAAAAAAAAAAAAAACACAACCAACTGTGGTGGACAATCAAGAAAAGAAAGATTCATTTGTAGGTGATTAGTCGGGATTCAGCCAGAAAAACCAGAATTTCAAAGCATTCTTTTATTCTTCGATGTTTCAGGTTGCCTGTAGATGGGCCTAGGTTAGACCCGAAAAATATAATGCTAAAATAATACTGTTATGATAAAATAATGCTTTGAAGTGAGGGTTTTTCTGTTTATCCACATTTATTCACAATAACCTCGAACATATTCACGTTTATAACTATTGGAACTGCCCAAAATTGGTTTTATTTCAAAGAAGAATTGAAGACCTTAGACTTCTGCCTCGAATGAGACCAACGGCAGCTCATCAATACAGTAGCCATGATGTTTTGTTATTTTTGGCAATTTTCCAAAGTTTTCCATTTTGTTGACTTTTTCAGTTGGGGACATGGAAAAATCGGAAAACTTTGAAAACTCACAAAAAATTAATTAAGGGTACTGTGTTGGTGAGCTGCGTTGGTCTCATTCGACGTAGAAGTCTCACGTCTTCAATTCTTCTTTATACAAATCCAATTTTTGGTAGTTCCAATGGTCAAAAATTTGAATTTTCGTGTTTTTTTCATGATATCGCAGCTTATTAGCTATTCTATGTATAAAAATATGGGGTATATTCGAAATCAGCGCAAAACATCCTTTAAGACGGGCAGGGACGATTTTTTGGTCGAAATACCCTATTTTGAGCCACTGAGCGACGTAATGACTCCTAAAAGTCGTGGTGGGACTTTTGTTGCAAACATTTATTTTGGTATCTTTCGTAATTGATTTCTTCGATCATTCACTGCTTGAACTTCTCCTTTTATGAGTGAAAGTGGTGACGTTGGTAAAATGCCACAATGATAAACTGTTTGATTGTCATTGAAATTCAATCTTTTTGGTTTACAATACGCAGATGGACTGTTTCGAGTAATGGACGAATATTAAGTTGAGGGAATTGAAAAACTAAGTTTATTTTTAGGCTTAAATAAACGAGAAGGACCATTGCGAAGCCGCGGAGAGTGGGAAATGGAAATGGAAAGGGGAATCGATCGGGCGGGAGATATGACTGGTTGATAAGATGGGAGTAACAACCGACACCCACATGAAACGAGAGGACCCCTTGCCAAGAGGGTGGGGCTGTGTACACACATCTCTCCTCTGGCTATTACATTGCTGGGGCGTGGGCTCGAAATATTGAATTAGATCGTCCATTTTGTAGGGTGTTGGTTAATAAGTAGTTTAAAAGAGAAGTTTTTTCTCTTGGACTTCAAGAGTTGAATGCAATAAAGGCACACTGTTAAGATTTGTTTATTACACGGGCTAAGGCCTAATTTACAAGAAAAATAGTTTCAATTAGATTAACAATGAATATTGATAAATTCATTCAGGGTATGCAGAGACCTTTTGTGATAATCCATAATAGGGATCGAGTAGGTTTTTGTTAAAAAAAAAAAAAAGTTAAGTACCTTTAGATTATCACAGTATGGATGGATAAATATGGATGGATAAATGGGAGCTTTTGGAAATTTATTTATCAAAAAAGAATAGATGTAGAAAATTTGAATGAAATGTTTGCTGAAAGTAAGTTGAGATTCCAGAAAAATTGGGAGAAGAGCTTGTATGATTGGGGAATTTTCCAATATAATAGTGCAATGGAAGGTTAGTTATGTAAGAGTTTGTTAGTAACTAAGCACTACTGGTACACATACTTACCTATTGTCTCAGTGCAATTATAGAAATATCCAAATTTACGCCAAAATCGAATGTATAATTTAATCTATGTATACACATACACATACCGATATATTATATTTTTTAAGCTTACATTTAGTCATATTTTCCCCCACTACCAATAACTCAACTAACAGAATTAGTCCATCATTCATCCATAACCAATCAAATCATTGTAATAACAGTCATAGTACCTAATCAATAGCAGTAACATCATACTAACAACCACCACCAACGCCTTATCAAACCGTTTGTTATCATTTTTTCATTGTTTATTGTAAGTTGAATGGAAGTTATTGTTAGTTTTGATACCTGATGATGGGATGAAGTAGTCCCGAAAAGTGCTTCGTAAATAAATACTGTGATAATCTAAAGGTACTTAATATTTTTTGAAAAACAAAAACCTACTTGATCCCAATGAATATTGAAGTGAATTGCAAGTAATTGATAATGCTCTGCCAAGTAGAAATGGCACATAGAAAATCCAAATCCAAAGTCCAAGAAAATTTGAAATCAAAAATGTATTGTGTAAGTTAAAACCCTTGAGCTTGTTAATGTTTGACAATTCAGACAAAATTTGAACATAATCGTGAACGAAATTCACGTTAGCGCATGTTTACAGCGCACCGTTGATTCAATCAGGATGAAATTCATAAGGGACCTCAAGGGGGCCCTACCCACATGATCCCTGAAAACGTGAACATAATCGGATGAAAACTCAGGAGAATATGGCTGTAACTAGGAAATGCTGACAGACCGAAAGACAGACACGGAACCATATTAATTCAGGAAGCCTAGCAAGAAGGAGCTCTGAAACGTAAAATGCGAGTGGAAATGTCAATTCTGGAGGAATTTTTTTTTTTTTTTTAGATTCTCTAAGTAAAAACAAAGCTTCCGCTACCTTCGGTAGACTCGAAAGCAAAATAGGTTAAATAAGATTAACAATGGAATATTTATAAAAGTAGGTAGGTAGGTATTTGCATGATCTCTCTCAATGGGTAGGTGTTCGTCACATATACTTAGGCATTCATAACAACGGATACAGATGAAATGAGTAGAGTTCGGTGATCAATAAGTCCTAAAGAGCACAGCTTATAAGTCACAGGAGAAAGGGAACTTTAATCCCATTGGTCGAGAGAAGTGAAGGGGCTGAGAGGAATATCCAATCACGTGCAGGCAAAGTGAAAGGGAACTTGAACACTATTACCTGAAAGAAGTGAAAGGGGCCGGAAGGAATAACCAATGCTAATAAAGGGCAGACATAGTGAAAGGGGGCTCCTTCACTTTGCCTGCACGTGATTGGATATTCCTCCTCCCCCCTCACTTCTCTCGACCTATGGGATTATAGTTTCCTTTCTTTTGTGACTATCTAAGTTGTGATCTTTCTGATGTACCTTCACTTCTTGTTTGTTACGGATGATGGCCTAACCATCAAAATCGATTCAACTTTGTAACTCATTATGTTCGTGGAAATAGACAACGTTTTTCATTAACGGTTTATTTACCTATATTATTTATACCTTTGGGCTATTATGAGTGAATTTCACCTCAACTTGAAGTAGTTTTATGACTTTCTGCCAAATTGTAATAGTGTGCAATATGCACGATTTTGTTGAGGACCATACTGATGTCACTTGATCGGACTTCTTGGCTAGGATGTTCGACTTCAGTTGTTCATTCTTTTCACCACACACTTAGGTAGGTACCCTGCGTAGTTTCTCCGGTTTTCTGCGGGATTTGGTCCAGAGTTCGTTCCAGTTCTCTCAGTAGTATTTCTCGTCTCAGGAGGATTATTGTGTTGTTTGTCCCAAGTCGGATCTAACCGTCCTCATTCGATCCTGCCTGAAGAGGGGAGGATATCTCGATCCTTAATATCCCCCTTATCTGATGGAAGTCGAGATGGAGAGGAAGCGACTTGAACTCGGACTTTCCCTCCGGACCTCTCAAGGCAGTCTGGATGTGGAACGGCTCGTTTTGATAGACAGCTGTTGAGGTCTTCTTAGGCGCGTGGCCGTGGATTTTGAAATCGTGGGATTCGGGAAATCTCAAGAAATACGTACGCAGGAATTACCAACATTGCGTTTAGACAGTCCCCAGTTACCTTACTACTAAACTGAAGCCCAAGAATTGAATCAAATCATAGGTAGTTCTGGAAATTGTCTTGAAAAAGTTCATCTTTCGCTTAATAGTCGATTTCGATCATACTCGTATTATCGTACACGTTGTACGTATTATTCAAATTCTGTAGATTGGGAGAAAGAATTTTGGCCTGTCTGACAAGTGTATTCGCTCGACTAACTGCTGCGTTTGAGATTTATTAGCAAAAACTGAGAAAAAGAGGGAGTACCTACGTTAATTTTTCCGATCCCCCATGCCAGAAGGGTTCTGGCTGCAAAATTCTTATTTCTAACTCTCAGGCACCTACCTAAGTACTAGTTATGTCAGGTGCGAGGAGGTATGTACCACCTCACATCTCTTGAAAGTAAAAAAAACAAGATTTTCAGTTTTCAGGATGCTTGAATCCACATTCAAGATTGTAATCGAGTACCTAAAGAAATGGAGGGAACCTGTTCTTCCACGTCTCGCCAGATCTTCCGCTTTTTCGATGCTTACGAAATTGACTATTAATGACGGAACATCTCGGCGTAGTATTGTCCTAGAGGTGCCTACCTATAAAGTAAGGAGTATCATTATTTCGCAAGTTACGAATCGCGTTAAGTTGTTAATTTCTGAACCGAATTAGGTACTTACTTGAAAATTTAATTTTTGCCAAAGGTAGTGGTTCTTAAACTGCCCAAACCTTTGAGCGATGGCGAAATTCTCCTATTTTATATGGTGATTCTACATATGGTGATTAATCTTTCCAAATTATTGCTTTGTTGGTTTTGCTGCCGGATTTTGTTGCTAGATGGCCTAAGGACAGCATTCACCTGACTTACTGTTAGCCTTCAAACTTCTTCTCCTGCTGGTATAAAAATTTATTATTTGGAATGCTCAGGACCCTAGAAAGAAAGTCAACTTTTCCTGGATCCGTTCTGTCTCGTCTATGTAAGTTCTTTCGAAGATCCATTCAATCCAGGGCTCTGTGGGTTTGGGTGCCTATCCTTCACCCATATCCAGACAGTTATTTATTTAGGGTTTGGGTACCTCCCCTCCTCGATTTCCTTCTCTTTCTTCTCCAATTCTTCTTTGGTGACATCAATTTGCACTGGAGGAGGTTGAGTCTTCGTACATGTAAACCAGTAATAGTTATGGGGTCTAAACTGTGCTTGAGTGAGTCAAATTTGCTCGTGCGTAGCTAACCATGGAAGAACAGCTGACCATCCTTTCTTCCATGGCAGCTAACCTTACAAGGCACCTACATGTATTTAACAGTTACCCACGCATGGTCTTCAATATTCATGTCAATGTTAGCAGGTGTCTTCTGATTACCATGGGTGGGGTTCATTACAGCTAGTTTACCTTCCTAGTTATGATTCTGTACTGTCGGAGTATGATGAAATGAAAAGGCATTTGTAAACTAAAACGGATGAAATGCCCAGTGATGATTCTACAGGGTGATTCAGGACGGAAGCGAAAACAAAATTGGGTGAAACTAGACCCAAAATGAGGTAGAATGCCACCAACCGCACCTTTCTATCTCAATCTATTCCCAAGATATGATTTTTTTAAAGTTTTTTTCAGAAAACCACGTTTTTTGCTATACAAACCCACATTTCTTCACTTTGAAACAATTTTTTTCCACTTTTGACCACATTTTCGGATTCAGCGTTGGATTTTCTGTACACCCAATGCACATTCATAATCAAAATCGAACTCCCAAGGACCGTTCCCAAGGAAGTTCAAGCATTGAC
>JAEMON010000012.1:1785567-1802281 GCA_030264115.1 Lygus lineolaris
ACATGTACCAACTGTAACCAATAAAATGGCTCCAAAAAATATTATAGATTAGAAATAGGAACTACAAGGACTGAAGCTTTAACAAACAAAGACTGAAGGTACGAGAGAGACAAAACACGGTTTATTAGTCTCAGGTGAGAGCGAAGTTGAATCCTACTGGCTGAGAAAGGTAAAGGAGTTCTTGACTGAGAGGATTAACCGATCAAATAAAGGAAACGGAGTTTCCTTGAAAATAATGAGTTACACTGTTGAATCGATTTCGACACTTAAGTCGTCACCAGTATCTGTCACTGACTCTTCTCTCAGAACAAATAACCCACAACCCGATGAGGGGCAGCACAAATAAAATCAGTTCCACCATCCTATCGTTCTTCCGGAACTTTCATTGCAATTGATCAGTATTCGAATCCCTCGCCAATCATCTCTTTCGTTCATGCCAACCTTGTATCGGATCTTGCTTATCACCCGTGAGAGAATTATCGGATGACCAGTCGAGGAAATCCGACTAAGGTGGTTACCTAACGAGGATCTTCTGTTACCTGGCGATTCTTTCATGCTGCCTGACGCTGACCACACCTTTCGCTCAATAGCGAGTCATATATTGGTTCCCACACCGACTTACGCACTGGCCTTCGAATTCCTTCCTCACTGCAATCATAATTAGCGTAAAGTATTGGAATTTAGATATAAACTTGTCCCAAGGGTCCTTTTTTCGAACAGTAACGGTAGGAACCACTTGTCTGTTAGACCTACAGAAGTCAAAATATCTATTTTGACTTTCCCAGCGGCCTTAAGATACCAATAAGACAGCAGACAAATAAGAGGATACCCTTTTACAAGAATACCACATTTTGTACCTGATAAATTTAATAATGAACTGACAAAAGCGGACAAGCCCGCATAACCAACCCTTACAAATCCCTGATGAGGCAACACTTATGTTGCGAAACGTGTTGGATCGATCGAATAAACGAATGTTAAACCGGAAGTGAGCCAAAATGCTTCCACCCTCGACCCATAGTAGTAAAGAATTGAAATGTTGGATTGATTTGTTGGAATTTAGACATTTAGCATAAAGTATTTAATAACGCTTAACGTATTGGAATTTAGACATAAACTGTTCCAAGGGTCCTTTTTTTCGAAGAGTAACGGTAGGAATCACTTATCTCTTAGACCGAAATATCTATTTTGACTTTCCCAAAGAACTTCTTTTTTAAAGAAGTTAGAAGTTAGAGGTCATCAGGGTGGCCGCTAGTCAGGGAAAACCTGGAAACGTCGGGGAATTTTATGCGTTGGGAAAAGCCAGTGAATTCCGTAAAAACCCGGCAAAAGTAGGGGAATTCTACAATGAGTCGTAGAGTGAGCGAAAAATTCCCTCCTAAACATTTTTTCCTCTAAATCAGGGACATTGTGGGGTTGATTCAGGTTGTTAGGTATTTTCGCTTTCGTCTCAATAATCAATTCTGCAGATTCGCGAAACTCGTTCAAGTGGTTACAGGAAGAGACCAACTAGACCAACCTTAGTACAACTAACAGGCTTATAAGAGGATAATGGATATTATACAAATTGATTTATTTCCCTATGAAGATGCAAACAGGAGTAGATGCAAATTAAATATAGTCACATCATACATCAGAAAGGGTATACCGATCTACAATGCTGCAGTTTTTACAAATTATACCTATAGTTTGACATATTATATTATTGTTTAATATTATAGTTTTATTTTATACCCCCTTATTTATATTGAATTGAATTTTCACTGTTCGAGCAACGCCTAAATCACTTACTTTCAATGAATACCTAATGAATGATCTAATGAGCAACATAAAAAAACGAATTAATGAATTGAAAGCGATGAATGATCAAGTTATTGGCATTAAGTTAGTCTTATAATAACTTCAATAAGTACATATTTTTGAATAATAAATAACAAACTTGAAACTTGAAGGTTTTGTATTTTATTTCCTTTTAAAACAACATGGTTTTTGTCGGGGAAATCTCTGGTAAAGTCAGGGAATTTAGTAATCTTGATTCGGAGGCCACCCTGAAAGATCTCTCCTAAATCTTAACTGACCATTGCGTACCATACCTTTACAGAGTACACCAAGATATTCCACACGTGTCCGGGCACGTGGTTAGGGGGGTGGCTATTTTAGGCTAAGAAGGGCGCCTTCTGGGTTCTATCTCTCGCCATGAGTGTCATACGACCGGTGATAACAACGTTTTTGTTATCAGCACATAAATGAACCAGAAGGCGCATGACAAATAGTTGGTGGCGTAAGAAAGATGTTTAAGGCTCAATTTACTCAATGATTTATTAAGACCAGCACCACTTTGAGATACTATAATTAGTACGTTCTGTCATAATAATACTTTACTTGATTTTTACAGCAATAATCTCAATGTGAGACTTTAAAAAGTTCTATTCATGCAGCATGAGTTGATGAGCGAGTTTTCAAAGAATTATTTTTTTACCGATTCGATGGGTGATTCTTATGACATTTTACGCTGATTCCGAATATACCATATTATGTTTCTATGTTCAAGGTCATAATTTATACAAAAAACACGTTTTTTTACCCTTATTTTTCAAAATTTGACCGGAAATACCATATTATATTCTTATGTTTAAAATGGCAATGTACACCAAAAACCTCAATACCATGTTCTTCGATCTATATATTTGAAAATTCCACCCCTTGGAGTACTCCAAAAATGCTGGCCAACTAACTTATCCTTTCTTTTGTTATTATTGACATTTTGAAATATTTTTAATTTTTTTAATCGATTCCAGGTTCAGATATCTTCTGGAGTGACTCATATATGTGTATGAGCATGTATGATTGTAAAATTTGCATTACTTAGATTTTGAAGCCATTGCAAAAGCTGAATTTTCTTCGATAATTCGTTAAAATCATGCAATTTCCTTTTCCTAATTACGCTTTTCCTTCGTGCCATCAAGAGAACCTTCAGAATGAATAAAAACCCTGTACCGTAGAAATAGACAAACAAACAGACAAAGGACAATAATGCAGCTCGATTCCACGTTGTAGGCTCACTTGTGTTCGGTAATGAATACGAGAAAGCTATGTGCCACAATCCGTTGGCAGAACTGGTATAGTAGTTACCTTCAGACACAATTTGAAACCACCAGTAGTATCTACGTACAGCTCGGTTTCCGTTGAAATTATTGATAATATGATGCTGCAAAAATCCGTTGAGACCCACATAGGAAGAGCCGTCTATTATTATCACTGAGATAAAAACAGGGTCGCGACAGGGAGACAAGAGATAATTTTTTGTCGTTCGGAGATAAACTAGCAATATCCTGGGGAATACCCGTGTACTTGGAAATAGAAGGGATATGACGGAGGAGGCTTCCCTGTTGAATAGTTCATTTCCATTTTCACGTTTATTATTCTCTGTTATTGTTTGGGTTCATTTATATTCTATTAATAGTTGAATGGAGAAATGTATTGTCACGTACCCCACTTCAATCCCTTGGCACCTAATGTTTTTTCAGCTAACCAACATGATTTTACTTGGGAGGTTAAAATGCGGAAAGTGATCCATAAAGTGGTTCGTTATGTTTAGACATTCTGCGGAGTTTCACAGCTTCGATGTTTCCTTGATTTGAAACGAGGTTGAATTTTTATATCAATAATTGATCGCTTGGTTACCTACGATTCGTACATTACGATGAGACCTTTTACCAGTCTAAATTTATTCAAAAAAGATAATAAATATTGTCGGTGGTCATGAAGGGGATGAGAGGGGAGTGGTGCGAAAGACCTTTTATTGTTTTAGAACTCATGTTACGTTCATTATGGATTTAAGAGTCGGCAACATAAGTGGGAGAGGGTAGCACGGAATGAGCTGTTTCAATACAAAAGCTTATTAAATTATTCATTTATTGGATTTTTACTGTTTATGTACGTACTACTTAAGGTAGGAATCAAAAAGTTCATGTTAAATGGTTGGCAATATTTGGAAGCAGCTGACTTCAATAGAAAATACATCATCTATATTAGATAAGTATTCCTAAAAGCTGGTTGAAATAATAAGAAATAATAATAATCTATATTCCATATAGATAATATATTCCTATATATTCCAATAAGAAATAAACTAACAGTTTGATAGTTGTGTGTTTGATAGAGATGGTTGATCTCCAGGCGCTTTTGTAGAATTATAGCAGGTTCTTAGTGAATGATACTTGATTCAAACCATCCATCATTCATTATATTAAGGTATGATTAGGGCCTCACAATGAAGAAAAAAAAATCAAAAATCAAAAATCAAAAATCTTTGAAAAAAAGAAAAACGGCGTCTATGAGTCTATTATTCAAAAGATACAAGAACCTCCTAGAAATAATCTGTATTAGATAATTTTGGTCGGTAGGAATATCAAACCATTTTCTGACAAAATTTAGTGAAGGCAGGTAGGTATGTAATATTTGAAAATATTGGTGTATTTTTTTCAAAATAAGTCGTAAATTTAACAAAACATGATTTTTATGATTTCAATAAATGATGATGATTGTTCCGATTTCAAAATATCCATCCTTTTGCCTACAAGGTACCCTCCCCAGGTAGAATGCATTGATTCTTTGGTTGGCTGTCTCCTGCCCAACTGTGACCAACCAAAGCCGCCACTGCCGCCATTTCCATTTCCTTCCACATTGTGGTCATATGAACTCCGTCTAATCGTTCAACCTGATTCCTTTCCCAATGAGTTTTATGGGGGAGAAATCACCATCAGGAATTATTAATTATTATTCGGATTCAGAGCAAAATTTCCTATGTGCCTCATAAGATATTACAAATTATGACAGTTCGAAAATCGGTTACAATCGCCTGAAAATGGTATCTGAAAATTCGCTCATTAAGTTATTCTGCATGCTGGAACTTATTGCCGCTCAAATTCTACATCAATCTCTACACATCTCTGGGGGTTTCGCCAGTAGTGTGAAACATTTCTCCAACTATTCTCAGTCAATAATCAATCAATTTCAAATCTGTTTTCGGCATTCTTTCAACTTTTTAATTTTGGAAGGACAACACACTATCGAAATTTTAAATTTAAAAAATTTCACATTTTGTAATCAATTTAAAATTTAGAATTTGAAATTTTGATAGTGCGTTGCCCTGCAGAATTAAAAAATAGAAAGAATGTCGAAAACAGATTAGAAATCGATCGAATATTGGCTGAGAAAAGTCGGAGAAATGTTTTAACAGTAAAATGGTAACGGGAGGTGGGGAAGGGGCCGTTACTTTTTTTTAAAACATATTGACATGAAGTAGTAATAAGATTTGTAGTGAGGGTTAATATAAACTCTATAATTCCCGAGATTTGCGAATTTTTGAAGACGGTTCACACTCTGGCCGGAACACCCTTAAGCCAGACCGCATGGCCAGGTTGGCAGCAGAGAGGAATTTGACCGAACGAATAGTTGCCTCCACATTTGTAGGTATTGGCTTATCTGTTAAATGAGTTAATATGATGCCTACACGAGTTCTTCAGGCTGATTGTTGCAATCAACACTGCAGAAGTAGTTATTGTATTCACGACTTGGATAAAAATTTCTAAGAACGGCTCTATTAGCGAAGAGAATTGCGATGGCTCCATAATTTAAATAATGCAAATTTGTGAAAATTGTCTTCATGGAAATCCGTTCCAGACCATTCTAAAACGATTCCTGGAATGTAACCTTTTTCATAAGTATATGTATGTGTCATTCCAGACGATAGCTGACCGTGGAATCTATTTGAATAATCCAACAAAAATTCAAAATGTCAATAATAACAAGAGAAAGTATGAGTTAGTTGGGCAGAATTTTCTGAGTACACCAAGGGGTCAAATTTTGAAAATGTAAAAATATGAATTTAAACAAAGTATTGGTATAAAAAACAAAAATGGTAAAAAATAGTTAATTTAAAAAGATACTGGTTTTTTGAGGGTTTTGGTGTAAATTACCATCCTAAACATATGGTATATTCGGAATCGGCGCAAAATTTCCTATAAGAACCACCTGCCAAATAGGTTAAAATGATTCTTTGAAAATGCAAATGCATCAATGGAAGTTTCCAACCTACTTTGCATTCGATCTGATCCCTTCCCATGAGTAACCATTTTGTTGTTTGTTCCATATTCCTATTATTGAGTGCTTTCGAGAAGATGTCCGCGCACAGACAGGCTCAAGTTACGGTTTTTTCGTTCGTCTAAAACGCCAGCAGATGAGGACTAATCGCGTAATTAAACCGAAACAACAAACCATTCTGCGACAATTTGCACAGTTTTGTTCTCGTCCGTCAGTCTCGACTCCCCTGAATATTCTACTACTCCTGTCTTTTGTATTGCCGAGTGGCGAATTAGAAGGCACTCTCGAGTTGTTCCCGTTTGACAAAAGAAAAACAAAGCGCGGGCGGGAGATCCGTGAAGCCTTGGAAGAAAAATGTTGAGCACTCCGAACTCATTAAAGGTAATTTACAATTCTTGTCCTGGGAACGGATGTACCTGCCAGTCTAAGTCTAACGTCCGGGCGTGTAGCCAAAGTGGAATGTGGGATTGTCTCGAAATCCAATCCCCAAGTCTTGTTTCAACCTTTAAATGACGTATTGACTCTCTTCCCGTTCACTTCTTTTCTATGCAGTAAACAGGGTTCAGTACTACAGGTGGAGATGCTGTATTGAATTGTTCCAATCTCAACAAGCGCGATGCTACATTAGTCTTCTAGAGCCTTAAACCCGCAAAATCCCTGAAATTTCACCGAAATTAGTTGAATACTGTGTGGATATTGCCGATGGTGCAGAGGTGCTTGAACCAGGGGGTAATTGGCAAGCAATGAGACGGTGACTTCCTCTGCTAAATTTGATGTATTTAACAATACATATGATTGGATACCGGTTTCGACTATATCGTCATCCTCAGTCCAGTATAAGTGAGTGCATGGAGTAAAAATCGAAGTGGAGAGTTCAAGATCACAAACTCAGTATACTGATTCCCGAATATACCATATAATGCAGGGGTGCATGGCAGAAGTGACTAAGTCCATTTTTGCCGAAATTGAGTTTTTAATGCTTCATATAAGTTTTGATCCTGCTCTACACGCTAGTATTCTTAACTCCACGAAAAAGTAACTTCACAGGGCTCAAATGTCCCTCAAAGTACCCATTTCCCATCCATTTAACATATTCCTGGCAGGAATGACCAAGTTATTGCTACTTAATAAGCACTTGGCTAATACTTCCCGGCAGAAATGTCCAAGAAGCACTAACTTGGTAATTTCTTCCACTAATTATCAAACCAAAGAAAGCACTAATTTGGTCATTTCTGCCAGTAATTATCAAACCAGACCACAATCGTGTACTTTAGGCCCCTAGCGCACTTGGTCACTTCTGCCACCCAATTCGGAAATGAGAGGTTCAAAACCACTAAAACGCTCTGCTGGAAAATTAGTCTTCGTCACTTGGTCACTTCTGCCACGCAACCCTCTATATATTCCTATGTTTAAGATGGTAATTTACACAAAAACCTCAAAAACGATTGTGTTTTACAGCGATTTATGACTCAAAAGTTGACCCCTTGGAGTACTCCAAAAATTCTGGCCAACGAACTCATTATTTCTTTTGATATTAATGACATTTTGATTTTTTTTTTGGATTTTTTATCTCGATCTCTCTGGCAGATATCGTCTGGAGTGACAGGCGTATATATAAATATATATAAATATGGATATACATATTAAAGAAATGTTAAATTTCCGGAATGGTCTGAAATTGGAGAATGGTCTGAAACGGATTTCCATGAAGAAAATTTTCAAAAATTTTCATTATAAAAATAATTAAAATAAAAAAATACCTTAATAAAATTCGCTTAAAACAACATCCGACCAATTTGTTATTGATGTCTTACATAAATTGTAAACGTTTTCACTATGTAGTATATTCAAGTCATGGCCCTGGAGAGTATTTACGCTTTTCCTCAATTACCTCCATCGAATTATATCGGGTTCGCTCTCTGCCACCTCATTCTCCTCTCGGGGAATTTTCCAGTCATGATCTGCCAGGTGAATTCGCCATTGGTTCCAGTTATGTCTGACGAAAGCCGATCAGTAACGCGGAAGACCGGGAATGCCCCAAGCCAGTCGGGTCACCTGCTCCCAGTATTTAGGCCTCAGATTGGTCAGTTTGAGGACCTTTCACTTCTGTCTACCGTTTCATCTACCCTACAATTTTTGTCCTTTTTTGAATTAACGCCCGAGTTGTTATCCCCTGTCGTAATCTGGTATCCGGTTGTGACGTGGGTTGTAGTCCACGTTCCAAAAGCCCCCTTTCTACTTATTTCGTCATCTGAATCCAAAATAGATACTCAGGATTCACACCTTTTCGGAATTCAGTTCATGAGAGCCAGGGGGTACTTGGGACACAAAAAGTTGCCAACTGTACTTTTGTAACTACTATTTTAAGTTGACTGGGGAAAGTGACCTGTTTTGTGTTTGGGACCATTCGGGTGGGAGGCAACTCTTCGACAAGCCCTCTGTCGAAGAGTTTCAAAGCATACATGGCACCTCTACGACAGCACGTTTCCTGCGAATATTCGACACTGCGATCCTTCGACAAGTCGAAGAGTTGCAACATAAAACGTCTTGCAAACCTTCGACAGCGTGAACACACTTGCAACTCTTCGACATTGACTATTAGTCGACATCGTGACAATTAGCAGTTATACAATATTTTATTAACTTTTCGAAATGAAGCACTGGGTAATTGCACTGGGTCGAAAACTGTAGTGCTGCAAATTCTTTAATAACGAAGATTGTGAAACGTATTTACAAGATTAGGGAATTTGAAAAAGTGAACATCAGGAAAATGTGTGTCTTATATCACAGCTAGATGAACTTAAAATTACACAAATTAGACTAAATAACAAAAAAAAAAAAAATGATACTGATGTAAGCAAGACCATTAGGGAATGTAAATTTTATTAGTCAAGGCTACATTAGAATGTGGAGAATCAACAGGTAAGGTTCGAAGGCTACGAGTTCCAATACCCCTCATCTCCACAAAAATATATTGAGGGTCGAAATCAGCGTTAAAATGGCCATTTTTCAGGTTTTTACGAGTGAGGAAAGTAGTGTGGAGCTTTGCACCAGGTGTTTTGTAATAGGATGCTATCCTAATGCCTTGTTTGAATTCTCAAAGTTTGAGAGAAATTGTAATCTTTGTAAGTCTTAGCACTAACTTTTTACCAAACTGACAGTAACTAATCACAAAATTGTGATAATTATATATTTAAACGTTTAATTCTTTATTAAATCGACCCAGTGTAATTTTGACTGCACAGAGGAAGAGTGTGCCGTGGCACACCCTCCTACTCCTCACTAAATCGTCACAGATTTTTTTCCCGTATTTTTCTGGGCTCAAACTAAAGCTAGAGGGTCAAGAAATACGAAAAAAAGTTTTTTTTTGTGGTAAAATAATTTTTGTCCTTGGTGGACTAACTAAATTAACGGCCTTTCCAGAAAATAGAATGAAATGGTTGGTCAGTTGTTAAGAGCTACAGTGTGAGGTAGTACTATAATTACCTATCATTTTTTCCTACACACCAACATCTCCGCTACATTGAAATTCGGATGCAGTTTTTCTTGTTTGCGGTTTACACTATTGACATTGCCTAGCGCGATTTTATTAATGATGAAGCCGGTGATAATGATGTTGAGCCATTTTTTAAAGGGCAACTGCGAGCAACAAATGCACAACTTCAAAATACTCCTTGAATTTTGTAGTGAATTTGGATTCTCAGAACTATGTCTGAGGTCAGACAGGTCTGGAGTAAGAAAGACAAATTTAGGAATGTATGTACTGAATATCGTCGTCTAAGCTTTTATTTGATGCGAAAAATCAACGAAAAATGAAGTAAAAATTGAGTTAAATAGGTTGGAAAACCTACCTCAAAATTTTTTGGTGGGGAGACACCGTGTTGCTTATAGAAACAGTGAGAAGAGCAATGTTGCCGTTGAGGTGCCCAATGTTGCCAAAATAATGTTTTTCCCCGATCCTATTTTTCAAACCCTGAAAAAATTCACGTAATTAATGCTTCCATCGAATCGGGCGAGAAAAATTGAATCTTTTTACATAAATAGTATACATACGAGTAGTATACATACATAGTATATATACATAGTATACATACTCGTACCTAACTCATTTTCGATAAAAATTGAGATGCACAATGTTGCTTCTTAGACGACGATATGGTTTTAAACGTGGAACTATCGGTTTGTAACCACGTTCGTCCCTTTGATTCCTCATTCAACAGACATCATGATTTTGATAAGTAGGTGCTAATATTATTTGATCAAGGTACAGGAAATATGAAGCCAACCTGATTGAGATGCCAATAGTTCAAAAATATTAGAATAAGGATTTTTTTCTACAAGGAATTTTTCTTTGGAAAGCTCCCAAAGTATCAACTAAATCCCTTTCCTGATCTCCTTCATAAAACGTTTTATTTATATGAGGCAAAATGGTTCGTATTATATTTGTCTTCCAAAATTAATCAGCACGGATATTCTTATAGGAAATGAAGAGGCCATTCCGTGTCGGCAATGAAGAAATAAAACACCGTTGGTCACCTTAACATTTGATTTTTTATGATGGCTTCCCGGAAGAAACCCGTTTGTACGGGCAATTGAACTTCAGTTGCACTCTGTGATATCCTTCAACCTTCAACTCCTTCTTTACGTGTGACTTTGAAAACAAACGCTTCCGGCCTACTTAGCCTGGACGGCTGACCTCGTGTGACATATTGTTCGGATCAAAGGCGTGGGCAGTGTCACGATGATTCGATGGCATTCGATATCGACGGAGGGCGATCACTCCAGATTGCCATTAAGGTCGCCCGGTTGCACCTATCAACGAATAGACACTGTCTATCAGACAATCAGACATCACCCATCAACCATGTCTTATCAGATCAATCCCTATCGACTGGATACTCCATCTGCAGACATTCTCGACCTTGGCGACTTGATAGATCAGATTGGAAATCACTAAAACACTTAGGAGTCCCAGAAAAAGACTCTTGATGTGTTTATTTTGGAAATTCTTGTTTTGGATCTCACCTTATTTTCATAGTAAGGACCGTCTTTATACTAAAATCTCTGGGAACCTGCCTAATGTTTCGGATGCACAGTGGTAATATACAATAGTATGTGCATTCAAAAGCATATTTGAAGGAACAGGGAATGTCCATTTTTACCGAATTCGAGCTCAATAGCTCATTCTGTTGGTATTCGGAGTCAAAACATGTTGACATTATGTTAAATGGAACTTATGGGTGTCGGGAAATTTTCTTTTCCTACTATAACGCGAAAAATATTGATTTTTTAAAAGTTCAAAATGAAAAAGCTGCTTTCTTTCAAAAAGTTCTTTCTGTGACATTCTTTGTTCTTTCTCCTTAATACCCTTCATTTATTTTAATGGCCTAATCTGGATCAGTCCTTATCCTACCGAAATTGAGTTTACTGGGATGACAATGCTTCTTCTTACAACAAGCTAGCAATCCATGTCTATCAAATCACGATTAGAGGTTCACCTATTGGATGATTCAAATGGCAATCATACTGATAGAGGGTTTTGTAGGTTCTACCAGAGTTTAACATCTCTCGAAATGCTTCGTTTGCTATTCAAAATTCATGAATGGAAACGGTGTGACGGGCGAATGCGATTAAAAGCTCATTTTCATCTAGTCCGCCGGCTAACTAAACGATGAAAGAGAGGGTTAAGTCCCCCCGTTGCTGCGGTCACGTTGAAGTATCGACCTGCCACTGGGGGGCGCTGAAGCGAAGGGAAAATCCACCTAGCGAGCGACCACCTTTCCTCTGACAATAGAGAGTTAAGGGAGTGAGCCGCCTATTACTCAACTCAATTTGAGGAATGAAGAGTTATCGAGCCCGATGGAAAATGCCTCATGGAAAGGTTTTAAGTGCTGAGTAAGTAGTCTTGAGCGTATGACTCAAGTTTTGCTGGATGCCAACTTCTGTGACGGTTACTTCCACGTGATCTGCACGGGGAAAATCAGCCTTAGGAAGGGACTCTCTTTCCTCTGACTAGATCGGGAACGTGGGAGCAGCTCGAAGTTGAGCATTTGCTCACCAGAGTGCATAGGTACCGCTGAACAGATGTCAAATCGAGCATGTTCAATCGAGCAGTGAGTTAAGACTGAGCCCTGAGGATTATGAGTGAGTTATGCATGCGAGAATGAAGATTTATCGAACCCTGTGGCAAAGGCATCATAAAAGGGTTTGTAATGAAGTCTTGAGCTTATGAATCAAGTTTTGCTGTATGCCAACTTCTGTGACGGTCATTTCCACGCGATCTGCACGGGGAAAATTCGCCTTGGGAGGGACTCTCTTTCCTCTGACGAGATCGGGAGCAGCTCGAAGTTGAGCATTTGAGGTACCCCTGAACAGATGTCAAATCGAGCATGTTCAATCGAGCAGTGAGTTAAGACTGAGCACTGAGGATGCTAAGTGAGTTATGCATGCGAGAACGAAGATTTATCAAACCCTATGGAAAAGGCTTCATGAAAGGGTTTGTAAGTACCGAGAATGTAGTCTTGAGCTCATGACTCCTCTTCAGCCTCGCTGGATGTCAAATTCTGTGACTACTGGACGGCATCATTCTAGATGCACGATGGAGATGATGAATTTGATACTTGACGTTAGACATCATACCAGCTTAAGACAGCTACCAGAGTACAGATATTGGCTAATCTTACTTCCATGGATGCAGAGGACAGCGTGGACGCTCGGGTGACTTTCATGGAAATGGTTGTGCAAATGGTTGGAAACGATTTGCCGTGTCTTCGAGTTGTTATAGTTGAATAATTACCGCAGTCATGGCACAGGCACCTTTATGATTTCTTGACCTACACAATAGAATTCCTGTATGATTAATTTATTTGGTGATCATTTCTCTCTGGGCACTGTGGTCCCTTCTTTGTCGAAACGGAAAAGAGAAGCGATTTAATACCACCTTGTTAATACTTAATACTCACAATTTTGAGAATGAGGGATGGGAGTTTTAGGTATCGATCTGTGGACTAGTTTAATCACTATCACTGGTAACTACGCTTGTCATGATGGATGACTCTGTCTTATGTAAAATAAATGAAGCAGTCATGATGTATCTGAAGCTTGCATTTCTGAAGCTATATCCAGCTTGTATACGCTGAATATCTGAATCTTGACTGTACCTAACCGGTATCAAATTAGTTAATATTATTAGAGCAGTGATTCAAGCATATATGATTTCTTGAAGACTGTTTATGATAATAATCAGATCGTTTGGGGAACAGTGCTTCAATTGTGCTCAATCAACCAGCTTTTGTGGGTCTGACGAGATCATCGAGATATTTATTAGCTTCACCCAGTAGTACCCAGAAATATTTATTACCTTCATTCGAATTTCAGCAACTTCAAAAGAGAAAGTAGGTACCTATGTATGTGATTAGAGTTTCTCAACTATAATCATACCCTCTCTCCGTCACGAACTGGGAGCATCAGACATGCAACTTGTGGCCTTCGTGAGATCCTACTTTTCTGTCATCCAGCTTGAATGAACTTATCTTTCAATGGTTGAAGAAACAGCATTCATTCAGCATTGACTAATTTGAAATCGCAAAATAATTTTTGCTTGAGTTCTTCTTTTGAAAACATTGGCTAAAATAGCCAGAAAAAAGTGGAAAGGGCACATAGCTTCCTCGTATCTATAACATGATTATGCAGTTCATTGAAAATGGGTCTGTGCCTACAAACTTTTTGGAGCTACCCTCAGAGCTGCCAGGAGTTGGGAAGAGTAGCCACAGGTTAGCTCCGAGGTTTAACTCTGTTGATTCTAAGTAATCGTAACAGGTAAACCTCCCGCGTGAAGAATTAGACAGAAATTCATCATCCAAAAACTCTTTGAAACTAGAATTACCTACTTAGTAAACAACTATTCAATTTCGGGAAAACGTAAAAAGTAGTAGAAAAAGAAAAAAATGGTTTTGGTTAGAAGAAAAGTTGAAGACCTGAGACTTCTGCGTCGAATGAGACCAACGCCAGCTCACCAACACAGTACCTACCCATGATTTTTGGTGATTTTTTTCAAAGTTTTCCGTGTTCCCGACTGAAAGTCAAGAAAATGGAAAACTTTGAAAAATCGCCAGAAATCATGGCTATTCTGTTGATGATCTGGCGTTGGTCTCATTCGACGCAGAAGTCTCAGGTCTTCCAATTTTTCCTTATACAAAACCAATTTTGGGCAGTTCCAATGGTCAAAAACGTGAATTTTCGAGATTTTTTCAAGATATCGCAGCTAATACCTATTCTAGGTATAGGAACATGGGGTATCTACATTCGGAATAAGCGCACGATTTCCTATAGGTACGACGAGAGGGAACTATTTTTTTGTCCGAAAAACCCCATTTTGAGACACTGTGCGACACGCAACTAAGGAAGGGAAAGAATGTTCAGGAAGGAAAAAATCTCATATCACAAAAGTTAACACAATGCCTGTTAGACTCGGATGCATAATGTTGGAAAATGTGCTCATTAGTTATTTTGTATGTTCAGAACGTTTTCTTCCAATAACATAACTATCGTAAGCGAATTTTAAGAAATCATCTCCGATTAGTCGGTACGTCTTACTTTTCATCAGTAATATTAAGAGTTCAAAGGTGGAGGAGCCTAACGACACAAGGAAAGTATTTCGGTTGCACTTACGAGTTGTTTTGAACTGCGTTGCCAAGATTGAGTTGTTTTGAACACCGCGCATGTGAATCAGCGGGGAAACATTTGCGTTGATGCATATTTCATGACACGTAGGACGATGATGGGAACACGACGAGTATCGTGATTCATTCCTATTCTTTTCCGGCAGCCTTAGTCAACCTTAATCTTTATTTTACGATAGCAAATAACGTCATTTATTATCTAAAACAGTCATATGGGCCTCTACCGGGTGTATCCGAACGGATGGTTCACCCATTTTATTTTGGTTGAATAGTGTTACCTAATATTGGAAATGAAAAAATCGTCTATATTAGTCCATCGTGATTTTTTTTTTTAAGAATTCGAAAATAATTTACGTTGATGCACTTGCGCAAAAATGCACACTAACTTCGTACTACATGTTGCATACGAACCCACCCCCATTTTTTCTTACAGATTCGGATTCTACGTCAAATTTCATGGGAAAGTGACTCATCACTTGAGCCCCATCGCTTGAATTTTGATGCGCAAAAAATTACGCTTATAACGAGCACTAAACGCAAAATAAATTCAGGAAAAATGCTACTTTACAATAACAATACTATTATTAATTTTAAGTATGTTGATCGTAGAGTAAAGTAGTGATGGAATTGTTGAGGGTCCCTCAACAATTCCATCACTAATAACAATACTACTTTGAAGGCTGGTGGAACCTTGTAGGTACCATTCTAGTTGTTAGGTAGTCGGATTTCTTGGTAGTAACGTGCAAATCAAAAACGTTCCATTCATGCAGATGATGAGCGAATTTTCAAAGAATCAGTTTAACAGATTTTGTGGGTGATTATTATAGTATATTTTACGCTGATCACGAGTATACCACATATGTTGATATTTTTGAGACAGTAATTTACTCCAAAAACCTCAAAAAACACGTTTTAGCGAATTTTCGAAGAAAATGAAAAAAGTCACTCCAGACGATCCCCCGAATCCCTCAATCCCGTGGAATCGAGACAAAAAAATCCAAAAAAATTTTAAAATGTCAATAATATCAAAAGGAAGGATGAGTTCGTTGGCCAGAATTTTCGGAGTACTCCAAGGGGTCAAATTTTGAAAATTTAGAGTCAAAAATCGGCAAAAAAAACGTGTTTTTTGAGGTTTTTGGTGTGAATTACCATCTTCAACATAGGAACATATGGTATATTCGGAATCAGCGTGAAATTTCCTATAAGAATCACCCACCAAATCGGTTAAAATTATTCTTTGAAAATTCGCTCACCACCTCATGCTGCATGGATGGAACTTTTTGACTCTTGTTTTTCAAAATTTCACCCCTTGGAGTACTCCAAAAATGCTGGCCAACGATTGTTATTATTGACATTTTTATATCTATTCTAGGAACAGATATCGTCTGGAGTAACACATATCTAGATGGATATATAATACATAATATGTTTTCCATATTATGAAAAATGTACAATTTCAGGAATCGTTTTAGAATGGTCTGAAAAGGATTCCCATGGAGACAATTTTCAAAATTCTGCATTGTTAAAATGTTGAAGCGTTATTCGGCGTAATAAAAACCCATTAAAATCATGCATCACACTCGTAACTAGTTTACTACTGCCCTAAATTCTTCTGTTTAGCTCACATTTTTAGCGGATTTGCGCACTCAAAAATGTGTTGGGTAATTTTCTTGTGAAAATCCCACTCGAACGATCCCACAAAGTGAGTTTGTATTGTGCAAAACTGTCTTTACCTACGATGTTTTCACCCAAATGTTAAGGCTAAAGGAGACCACGCAGTTAAAAAAAAAGGACGAAAACAGTTTATAGGCTTTTTCTCAGTGACTTTGAATTCAAAGGAAGATCAGTGCATTTCACAGGTAATTTGATGTTATTAACATGACACATCAATTAGCGAATTTTCGAAGAAAATGAAGCTATTGAAATGG
>JAEMON010000012.1:1803281-1818747 GCA_030264115.1 Lygus lineolaris
TTTTCGAAGAAAATGAAGCTATTGAAATGGCTTCAAAATTATGTAGTACAAATTTTTGAAAATTATCTTCATGGAAATCCGTTTCAGACCATTCTAAAACGATTCCTGAAATTTAACACTTTTATATATATTTATATATGTATCATTCCAGACGATATCTGACCGAGGAATCGAGCTAAAAATCTGAAAAAATGTCAAAACGTCAATAATACCAAAAGAAAGGTCATGTTCGTTGGCCAGAATTTTTGGAGTACTCCAACTGTTCAAATTTTGAAAATTTAGAGTCAAAAATTGCTTTAAAAAACGCGCTTTATGGGGTTTTCGCTGTAAATTACCATCTTTAGCATAGAAACATATGGTATATTCGGAATCAGCGTGAAATTTCCTATAAGAATCACCCACCAAATGGGTTAAAATCATTCTTTGAAAATTCGCTCATCAACTCATGCTGCATGAATGGAACTTTTTTAAATACATTTTGTAGCTTTTTTTTACAACAAACTTTTTTTTTGACATTATTCATTCCATTAAATGGGTGAAGTATAAATTCGGAAACACCCTGTGGAGATAACTCTTAATATTCACCTATTATGGATTTACAGCCGTTGATGGTACAGTAAAGCTTGGGCAAAGTAAGATTAACATTGTCCCTCATATATTATAAAATCCGATGTTAAGGGGCACATCCCGTATCTAAATTCAAATTTATTCGCGAACAGCGAGTTAGAGAAAATGAGATGAGGTGACCCTCTGACAAAGTTTACTCGGGACTTGAGTAGGAAAAAGCTCCCTTCCCAAACCCTTTTCCTCATACCTCGTATATTATTTACGAATTAATAAAGTGGAGAGCCCTTTCGTTTAATTTTCAAAATGCCACTCTCGCTCCGAGGGGGATTTTTTCATAAGCAAGATGTCTTCTTCCTCTTCGAAGATTTCTGTGGCATTTATATGAACTTAAAGCGAGCAATATGGGATACGTACTCACTGTGGGATAAGCTGAACTAAGTTGTGGGATCGCCAGTAATTTGCTCGAATTTGAGCGAGATTAATGCTTTCCTTTTCCCCTCAACACAAGTATCTCTGAGATTTATTGGCATGCTTAAAGGTTACCCATAATTAACCGAGTATAATACGACGTAATAACAGAATTTATCCGAAGATTGGAAGATCCACTTTAATATTGGTTGGAAAGCCCTGTTTCGAGCCACTGTTACTCCCCTATGAATTTAATCGCAGTAACTGTGACAATAAATTACAATGTCATAATAAAGTATTAATATTGTATTAATAAACAAGGGGTAATAACAGTTGTTAGTTGTTGTATCAGCGATAGTCACTACGCAAGCGCGTACCCGACGACCATGCTAGTCATACATCCCTCAATTTTCATCCGTTTCCATTGGAATTTTAAAGAATTATGGTGATGGCACTAAGACCACGCTGAAGACTGCATTCATAAGCATTTATTTACATTTACAGAGATTATGTATATACTTAACACGCCCATCACCACTATTTACTCCACTATTGGAGACGAAAGAAGTGTTAAATAGCACCCACCCCTAAATTTTCGCATAGAATTCCAAATTCAAGTTTTGCGCCCCACAGTGGTGCGCCAATGCGCACATCAACATAATTTTTTTCAAAAATGCGAATGCAGATTCGGATTCAACTTGAAATTTCACGGAAATATGACCCGTCACTTGATTTCTTTAGTGATCGAAACCGTGCGCAAACGCGCAAATTGTGAGAAACCTAGTTTTTAGGGTATTCAATTACCACATGCGATACATGTTTTTCGGGATATTTTTCCACGCTGAATTACGTGGTGATGTTAATTTTTCGATTCTCGCATTACCGTTCTGGTTCAGCGTGAAAAACTACCCCGAAAAACATGTATCACATGTGATAATTGAATACTTCGGAAAAACTAGGTTTTTCACATTTTGAGCGTGTTTGCGCACGTATTTGCGCACTAAAAAGTTTAGGTGAAGGGTCGTATTTCTATGAAATTTCACCTAGAATCCGAATTTGCCATGAAAAATTACATTTCAAATCTCATTTGAAAAATGAAGTTGATGCGCGTTGATCGCATCGGCGGGCCATTTTGGTTTTCAAATTCTACCAGAAAATGGAGGGGGTACCATTTAACACTTCCTTCCATCTCCAATAGTGGATTACCCAATGGGGATGGGCCTGTTAGGTAGGCCACCCTGTATATGAGGAAGCTATTTTTCCCCACCAACTTGGCAGACGTTTAGTAAACTACACGACGCAGAGATAATCTAATAAAAATATATATGAAACTTGAGCATTAGGTATCTTTGGGTTAGCCTTACTTGAATTACCACTGTGGAAATTAAATACTGTCGTTGTAATTGATTGGAATTTTCATTTCGTGTTGGTAAAGCAAAGTTCACGAATCCTAAGATTCTTTGCACTCTCCTATGTTACCTTACCAACCACCAAAATGCCCTATGCAACGCAGAGATATTCGAGATAGAATCAAAATGAAAAATGGTATCTATAGACTTGAATAATTTTCTAACCCAACGAAATGTGATTAATTTTCAGCGTTGCAAAATTTTACCTATACCGGTTGCTTATCTCCACGATGTTGCTCAACTCGTGTGCACTTCTGATAAATAGTAGTTTGTTGTGTCCAGCTAAAATCGTAGATTGCCAGCGTCGGGGGTCGACACGAGGAAATTGTAAAATGACCCTCCGAGTTGCGCAAAAAGACCCCGATCAGATAAGATTAGGATGAGCCATGGAATTCTTCACTGCGAAAAACAAAATACTTATAGGTATCTCCATTACTATTCATTTTAAAACTCACACTTGAGCGTCTTTACGTCTACCTTCAAGTAACATGGCCTCAATTTTCAAGCTTCCATTGTTCCAATGAATTCCTGTTGCCGGAAATTGGTGAAACCTCAAGTAATTTATCGAGAAATAATGAATACCTAATTTATCATTCTGAAATCAGGTGATTATTGTTTGCAGAAATCCATTTCATTGGCAGACGGTAGATCGATCGATGTGAAAAGTGTGATATTTGTGTAATGTAAGGAAGTAGTAGTGAAATAAATATATCGGATGTTGAAAAGGCACAGGTTCTTCCTCTACGCCATACAGTGGTCAAAACGTGTAAAATAGGATTGTAGCGCGAAAAAACTATCTGAAAGGCTGTTCTATAGGAAATCCCACGCTGATTCCGAATATATCATTATGTTCCTATGTTTAAGAATGTGTATAACACCAAAATCCTCAAAAACACGTTTGTTGGCCCTAAATTGTCAAAATTTGACCCCTTAGAGTTTACTCTAAAAGTTGTGGTCTACGAACTCATCCTTTCTTTTTATATTATTCACATTTTGACATTTTATTGGCTTTTTTAGAACGTACCTAGGGAGATTGTCTGCAGTGACATAGATACCTACGAAGATATTATGAAGCAACACATGAAACTCATAAGCAAAAGTTTGATACTTCAAGACTCTTGTTAATTCAGAATGGCCATAAACGGATCCCCATGGATGATTTTCCAGAATTTGCGCACTTAATAAAAAATTTGGACTTATTGAAATCGCTTCATTTTCTCCGAAAATTCGCTAAAATAATATGCTGGTGTTATTAGTCCCAATTTATCCCCACATGAAAAAGTCCTCGAACACACTGAAGAAAGATTTCATCAAAAAGAGCGCTCGCAGACGCTTGCATTTTCTTGCTCTCTTTTCTATACTTTACCATATCCAATTGAGTGTTAAAAACCGTATATTATAAGAAAGTTCGTTATTTTGAGAATATATTTGAAATATTTGTACTTACTTCAGTGAGAGGAACCCATGCTCGAAGGTGTGGTTATCGCATACCTCTAAAAACAATTATTTCATCTCTCCTGCTTTGTACTGTCCTTGAAGTTCTAGCTAATGATTACAATCCATTTCGATGAACTTGTCAAATTCGAGTTTTTCGCGCTGAAAGAAAGCATTATTATCTATAATAATAATAATATTGTCTACTACAATAACTCCTTCAGTGCAACAAAATGGGAGTGAATCATTCTCTCATCTCTGCAATCAGCTTTAGAATAGATATTATACTGCTTTCTTTCATTCAGAGATATAGCAGGCTGTGAATTACCTCTACTTCACAAGCTCACCTTTCTCAAATCTCTAATTTCTATTTGCTTTTCCCATTTTATGTTAACCTTTTCTCTTCGAACAGACCAAAGTTTCGTTAACACCAAAGAATACACTTAAAAAAAAAAAAAAAATTGAAAATCTATAGGAATATACCATTTTCCTTCGAATCGGGCGGTACATCACCTACCTTCAGATCCAATTTGTTTTACTGACCTCATTGTCCCAAAAACTGAAGTTACACCTTCGTGTGCACGTTGTTAACTCTGTTTATTCTTACTAGTAATTTACGCTTAGGGTCGTTCATATTTTTGATAGTTAGTAGTGGTTGCCCTGCAAAATCCAAATCCAACCGGAACCATGGTTGCGACGGTAACTTTCAGGGGTTGAATAGCCGTTTGAGCTCTGCTTCTGGTCTCCTTTTCTTCTTCCTCCTGGGATATCAGCCAATCTCATGTTGATTCAAACTAATTCTTCCAAGTTATTAGTTACTCAGGAAATTCCAAGTTTTACTCGAAACCCCAGTAATTCCGCGGATTTGTGTAGGCATTCCCACCCTTTGCAGTAGGTATTACGACCATTCACATCGGATTTCCCCCCTTTTCTCTGGGCTTTATGGAAAACGTCTCCTTATATTCACACAGGCCCACAGTTTCGACCTCTGGATAAACCTTTGTGACCTCGTGGCTCGTAAATCGCGAAGAAGGTAAACCCCCCTTTGGGAGTCAGCGCTCGTTAAGCCAAATTTTGACGGTTTGCCAAATCCGCTGGGCCTTGCCCACCTACCTCTTCCTCTCTTCTACTGCTCTATATAACTCTCTTGCCTGAGTTATTATTACAATTCATGTTCCGGTTCCCACTATTCAAATGGCAACGATGCGAGGGGCAAGTCTTCACTTGGAAACTGTCCTACGAAACCCAGACTGCGTATACTTGTCAAAATTGTCAATGGCAATTTTTATGCCACTTCTTTTTTTTCACTCGTTTTGGAATTCCTAACGCTATAATGCCTTAGGATTCCGGTTCGAATGATACTAACAAAAATAATTCTGGATCACTTCAAACTGTAAGAGTCAGGTAGCTCTATTCTGAGCTCATTTCATTGTTAGTACAAGAAAAAAGTTCCATTCGTGCAGCATGAGTTGTTGAGTGAATTTCCCAAGATCGATTTGTGTGGGTGATTCTTATTGGAAATTTTGCGCTGATTCAAAATACACCGCACGTCCCCATGTTTAAGATACGAGTTTAAGATGTTTAAGATACTCGTAGTAATTTACACCAAACACCTCAAAAAACACGTTTTTTACACTTATTTTTCAAAATTTGAACCCTTGGAGTACTCCAAAAATTCTGGCCAAAAAACGCATCCTCTCTTATCCTATTATTGTTGACATCTTGAATTGTTTGGATTTTTCAGATAGATTCCAGGGAATCTTCTGGAATGATTTTTATTTTTTATTTTTAATAAACTCCCCTCAAAGGCGGAGGGGGCACGCCATTTATAAATGCATATTATATACATACATTTATGCATATGAAAAATGTTATTGTTTAGGAATCGTTTTAGAATGGCCTGAAACGGATTTCCACGAAGAAAGTTTGCATTATTTAAATTTTGAAGCCATTGCCATAGATTCATTTTTTTCGAAAATTCGCTAAAATGTGGTGCGAGGCTTCACACTACTTTCCTCACACATACTAGTACAAACCCCAAAAATGGCTAATTTGGGTTTTAAGGTTTAGTACGGTCCTCAGGATGAGCCATGGAATTCTTCACTGCGAAACAAAAAATACTTATAGCTATCTCCATTAATATTAATTTTAAAACTCACACTTGAGCGTCATTACGTCTACCTTCAAGTAACATGGCCTCAATTTACAAGCTACCATTGTTGCAATAAATTCCTGTTGCCGGAAATTTGTGAAACCTTGAGTATTTTATCGAACAATAATGAATGCAATTTATTGCATCATTATGAAATCAGGTGATTATTGTTTGCAGAAATCCATTCCATAGACTGCCGTTCTAAGAATGGTCTAAAACGGATTTCCATGAAGAAAATTATCATTATTTAAATTTTGAAGCCATTGCATTGTCTTCGAAAATTCGCTAAAATGTGGTGCAAGGCTTCACACTACTTTCGTCACCTATACTCGTAAAAACCCCAAAAATGGCTAATTTTTTGGGTTTTAGAGTTGAGTTCGGTCCTTAGGATATATGAAAATACCCTACTTGATCCAAAAATCCCAAAAGTAACCATCTTCAATATCTCCTTCACGAATCCCTCAGGTTTTCCTGGTTTTAAAATGTTTTCTTTCTTTTGTTTCAGGTGAGTGCTGAGGATTCTCGTTATTTGAGTGTAGAATAAAATAACTTCTTGGGATGAGTAAGTAATGTTAGAACGTAGTTATTGAGTAAATTGTAGGTACTGTGATCTGACGTGCGCGATCTCCCTCTCCCACTGCATATCCCAACATCGATGGAAAATGCGCAATGCAGCTGGAATTATAGGTTATAACCAACGTGTTAAGGCAACTGTTAATGAGATAGTATCTCTGCCATCTAGTGCAGCTGCAGCCTGCAGGCCTTGAGGACACGAGGGACCTTTACGAAGTCGATAGGTTAGGTCGGCGAAAGGGGGACTCCAGGCTTGGGTTGACTCCACTTCGAACGACCTTAGGAGGCTGTTCACTTCAAGTTCCCCTCAAGTCCCGCGGGGAATGCGGGTCTTGAGGGGAAGGCTCCGTTAAGTCTGAGAAATCCTTAAGGAATCCTCGACTTTTGCGGAGGCCACGGAATTCGCTCTCTGGAGCTGCAATAAATGCGATACCTGACCCGTAAAACTTTTCCAATAACGGACAGTATCGCCATAACGGGGGACGACCTTCCACAATAAATGCCAGCTTGGATGCTGTACAAAGTCCTGAAACTGCAACATGATATGAGTAGTATTTAAACTAATCAACCAACTCAGAATGTTTGTTTTATCCTACTTTTAGAACTTTCATTGAAAATGTCTCCTACTAAGAATTCGTATTACAATGTAGCCTTCAATTTGAAAAACCAGTATAACGTGGAAAAATCAGGGAATGGGGAATTTTCGCCTATTTTTTTTCTTGCATAAAATTATTCAGAACTCTTAGGAAAATGGTATTTATTTAGAAGCCTTTTTTCGAAAATATATCGTAGTTTTTAAATGAGAGTGATTTGGTCCGGAGTAATCCATAAACTACATGGCTCAGCCATGGAATTCTAGTTTAGCGAATTTGGATAATTTGACTTGAGACGTGGGTGATGGTTTGGGATTTTCACTTTCAGCATGAATGTCTGATTCGAATTTGTCGAAATTCATATGGGTCTATCTAGGAACTGCTTCCTAACCTCAATCAAAATTCGGGCGAATTTGGGCCCTGATAAAGGCTAATAGGATATCCTTCATGTTGCATCATTTCGGAAAGCTCTCGCTAAGAGATCTGTCGTTTGGAAAAGGAAACTATGGGCTCACCACATTTGAGCGAATTGGGACGACTGGGCCGTGGGTTATGACGGTTTGCCATTGTCTCGTTTGCGCATGCGTTGTCGCTAGGACTTAACCGCGACGAAATTCATATAGGGACCAAGCCCTCGAACTAACAACCCTCGCCTCGCCTTACTAGCATCAACATTTCTCCGATTTCCTATCTTAGATTTGTGGAGTTTGGGCGTTTCGAAGAAATAATATAATAAAAATAAAAATGTTCTAAAAAAAATAAATAAATAAATAAATAAAATAAAAATACTCGAATGACTGAAAGAAATTCACTAAATAACGTGACGTGAATTTGTCTTGGAAATGCTGTGCAGGGTGGCCCACTAATGGAGGGCCCTCCACTAATGGAGATGACAAGAAGTGTAAATCGTGACCCCCTTAATTTTTTGCTTTAAATTCAAGAATCATTGTTTTGCGCATTGACTTTGTTTTTCAAATGAGAACCCCCACTGTTATTGCAGATTCGGATTCAAGGAGACATTTCATGGAATGACCCGTCACTTGAATTTCTGAGACCTAGTTATTCAAGGTATTCAACTACTACATGTGATAGGTACAAGTCTCCCGGTGCATTTTTCAACGCTGAATCACGTGCTGATGTTCATTTTTCGATTTTCCCATTACTTTCCCTAATACCGTTCTGGTTGTTGAGCGGTTTCTCAAGATAGTATTGCGCAGATCGAAAAGTGAACATCACCACGCGATTCAGCTTGAAAAAATACCCAAAAAACATGTATCACATGGGGTAGTTTAATACATTGAAAAAACTAGGTTGTTCACATCTTGCGCGAGTTTTCGCACGTTTTTGAGCACTCAAAAGTTCAAGTGAAGGGTCGTATTCCCATGGAATTTCACCTAGAAACCGAATCCACCATGAAAAATGGGGTTACACTTGAGAAAAATGAAAAATGGAGTAACACTTCATTCCATCTCCAATAGTGGAGGACGTAATGAGGATGGGCGTGTTAGTTTGGCTACCCTATATAATACAAACAATAAATTAACGATCGATAGGTACCTACACCCATTTTCAACCATTAGACGGCCCTCATGAGTCACAGGAAAGGACTGAAACCAAAATAATGATGTTCGAACTACCAATAGCAATTATCACACTCTAGAAATTACAACTTGGCTCACTCATCGTGGTTTTTGCGCATTTCGAGGCGCGCGAAGACGTCCTTGGGCGACCGGTCCGCATCACCTCTCCCTGACATTCGCCGCCAGCAAAACAAGGTGTTGGTGTTTCGCCTCTTTGTTTCGTCATCACTCAATAGTAATCAAGGACCTGTTTTACACATAGAGGCTCGAATTTAGTTCCGGGTATAGCTTGTCAGTGTGAAAATAATATTTGCACGTTCGAAACTCATGAAGAACTGTCAACAATGCCATTCAATCTAATACGAGTAGTAGTAGTAGAAGCAGTAGCTATTATTTATTGAAGAATTTGGAGTACTTAAGACGAATTGGTTAGGTGGTGTGGAGAGGTGGTTTGGAGTGATCTGATAAAGCTATTTCGAGGGGCGTAGGTAGATAAAAGAACTGCTGGGATTCCAGCGGACACATCGCCCTTTCAATTCTTTGAAAGATCATATTATTTGGACATTGACATGAAACGAACTCGGGCTATTAGGATCACTGCTCTCGGAAAATAGTACAAATCGACGAGTAGGTGTTCAAAGGCAATGGTGGCAAGCATGAGTCCGTAGGCGAATTCTTGGAAAATGTCTCCTTAGACATTCATTTGAGCATTCATTAATACTGTTAAAAATATTTCATTCTCGTTTGTACCTATTCATTTATGTGTCACTCTTTACAAATAAGGCTAAATCCAAAATGGTGTCGAAATGTCTACAAATTATAGTTATACTTTCTTTCTCTTTATTAACAATGCCTCGACTTCAAAGATCATTTTGGTGGTGTTCTGACCTCTGATGGGTAGGAATCAACAAGTAGGGCAATGTGAGACACTGACAGTGGGTAACACCATGGTGTCCTACTACACCTATCGACACCCTCACACTTAGTATGCGTTTTCGAAAAAATTTCATATTGTAACTTTTCCCCTTTCTTGCGTCAAATCTCAATATTACGTGGGGAATATTCACTAACGTTGTTTTTTCAAAAAGTATCTCCCAAATTTCATTTCAAATTCGGATTCCACGTGAAATCCCTGAAAAAATTACTCGCCACTCGAATTTTTAGTGCGCGAAACGTTAAAGGTGCCAATTTTGATAGGTACGTGATTTTCATGTGTTTTCTAACACTGAATAACGTGGTCAGGTTCATTTTTTGTTCTGCGCATTCCTCACTCTGAAGTCTGGACCTCGAGATTTTTGCGAGGTGAGGATTGTTTGGGCAAATCGAAAAATCAAATCATGACGTCATTCAGCGATATCCTATACCTCTCATCTTCAGGAAAAAACTCTGAGGACCGTAGTCTGCAGCAAAACTCACAAAAAAGCCATGTTTTTGGCAATACCTTCAAACCTGAATAAGTGGAATTCCTAGATAACTGAACTAAAGTCTCAGTCCCGACCCCTAGAGGCCCAAAATCCTCTTTTAAGTCGAATTTTGTAACCTGTGTTGAATTTGCCCTGAGTTTACCTTTGCACGAAGAACGTGGAATGCGGGCCTCCCAGTGCCACATTTTTTGCCGACTGGGTCAGGTTTACCTTGATACGAGGTACGAAACAAAATCAAACCTTTCGAATTAAAATGCCAGATAGGTGGAATTACTGTACCTATTAGTGGAATGATGAAATCGTCGGTCCCCGATTGGCCGATCCCAATTATTCAGGTTCGACTGTGCAAATAACTAATTATAGAACTTACGTTCGATCTTTTCCCCGAATAAACATTACAAAAAGTCCCATTCATGCAGCATGAGTTGGTGAGCGATTTTTCAAAGGATAATTTTAACCGATTTGGTGGGTGATTCTTATAGGAAATTTTCACGCTGATTCCGAATATACCATATTTTCTTCTGTTTAAGATGGTAATTCACACCAAAAACCTCAAAAAACACGTTTTTAGTGATTTTGTTACTCTACATTTTCAAAATTTGACCGCTTGGAGTACTCCAAAAATTCTGGCCAATGAACTCGTCCTTTCTTTCGATATTATTGGCATTTTAAAAAAAATTCGGATTTTTTATCTCGATCCCTCGGGCAGATATCGTCTGGAGTGACACACTTTACATATTACTGCCTGCTGATTATCAGCAGTGTTCTCAGATGAGTCATTTTAAGTCTATCGGGAAACATCTTTTCCTTGTTGAAATGTCCTTGTTTTCTATTTCTATTATCCTTTTTCTTTCTCATTTTTGTAATTATATTGTAATTATTATTTGGGTTAAGTACTTACGATGACGCAGATGATAATTCTATGTAGTTGTTTTTAGTAGGTACTTCTTGTTGAAATTTGATGTTTGGAGCAACTCCTCCCCCTAGCACAAGGTTTACCTTAAATTGAGGAGAAGCATTGTTGATTAGATTGTGTTGTTAGTGTTGCATAAAATGCATGTACATGCATATCTTGAAATAAATGCATACCTACTAAAAAAATGTATATATAAATTGTTAAATTTCAGGAATCGTTTTAGAATGTTCTAAAACGGATTTCCATGAAGAATAAGTTCAAACATTTGCATAATTTAAATTTGGAATCCATTGCAATTGCTTCATTTTCTTCGAAAATTCGCCAAATCGGATGATAGCGAGGGATTCCTTCATGGTCATATCCCGCATCAGCAGATTTTATTGTAAATCGAATTGAAATCCAATTTACCTTGGAAACGTCGCTATCCGATTCTGATTAAATTGGGGGAAAATCCATTGCGTGGTGGTTCCGACTCGTTGATACGCGATAACATGAACAGCCCTCACAGCTGTCGGAAGATCGAGAGGGTCGTCCGAGAGAAATGCCAGGTGCTCCAGTTCTAACAGAGGGGAGGAATGTTGGGTGTCGTAGACGCAGAGAGAAGGTATTGAGTATAGCAGACAGTCCCCGATCAGGGGCGGGAAACTCAGGGTGCCCCTGATTGACAATATACAGGAGGGGATCTCTCCTCTATGGTGAAGTGGACCCCTCATCTCTTCTCCGTGGACCCCTTCCATTTCCCTCCCATTCAAGAGGAAGTTTTTTAGGAAATGGGGTCGAATGGAATATTGATAACAAAAACCCTCAGTCGTCAGATTTCGCCCTCTTTCGGAAATGGGGTAGGAACGCGAAGGTATTGTTGAGTTATGAAAGCACAGGTTTTCATCGTCATTCATCAAAATTTTTCAAAATAAATCATGTGTTTAGTCAATTGATGGACAAAATTTCGTTCGTGCAGCATGAGTTGATGAGCGAATTTTCAAAGAATCATTTCGACTGGATATGTGGATGACTCTTGTAGGACACTTTGCGCTGATTCCGATATACCTACCATATGTTCCCGTGTTTATGATGGTAATTTACACATTACACCCAAAACATCATAAAACACGTTTTTGACCCTTAATTTTCAAAATTTGACCACTTGGAGTACTCCAAAAATGCTGGCCTACGAACTCATCCTTCGGTTTGTTATTAAACTGTTTTTGATTTTTTTTGTAGATTCCAGGCCCAGATATCGTCTGAAAATCTGGGAGTTATACAATGGTCTAAAACGGATTTCCATGAAGAAAATTTTAAAAACTGTTCTTTATTTAAATTTTGAAGCCTTCGCAATAGCTCCATTATCTTCGAAAATTCGCTAAAACAATTTCTTTGTCAATTTTTTTCGTTCTAGAAGTTCACCATTAAAAAATTAATGAGACCATGATGCGGGAATCCTGTTTGAGGCGCGGACATAGGCACAATATCTACGGTAATCTGGCCAGCACATCCTTGGCATCCTTCAAGATGATTGAAAAAAAAATTTGAAGTGGAAAATTCTCCATTCAGTTTGAGGAATTCCTATTGGATAGAATATCTAATTACGTTCCTACATTCATGGAGGTAGACGAGCTCTGCCTGCAGGGAAAACTATTTCACGGACAACATGCAGCTCTCATTATAATATCGCGATCGCAGGGAAAGCGGAAGGTGGGAACTGGGCAGCTTAGTTTCCTCTCTCCATTTCACCGGGATTTTTAAGGCTGCTGACCAGGAACTATGAAGTGTGCATCCTGCTGTTTATGCAGTAGATTCTTACTTTTAAAAGTCTCACATTTTCTTCAAAGATCTAACGTTTGAGTTTAGAACATCACGCAACCTTTGATAACTCTCGTCATGATATTTCCAGACTCTCATATTCTGTAGCGGAAACAGCTCAGAAAACGTATGAAATTATTTTCTGAACAGTTTCTTCTGTTTTCTCAGAAATCTATTGCAACGATACCATAGAGTTATGATTCACAGTAGGTAAATCCTCTATAAACTTGGTGATAAAAATCGTGACAAGATTTTTACCAGGTGATTCATCCGAGAGACAACCTTTATTGAGGAAATATGTCACAAAGACTGTGGAAACGTCTGGTTTGTACAAAATACGGGATTTCTTGTGAAAACTTTCGTTGACAAACCTCAGATGCGTATCCAGAACGAAGGGAAGACGCGATATGTTCCAAGTAGATACATGTAATATCTCCTTTTCTGAATGAATTTTGTCACAACCACTATGAAAGTCGGAAAATGTCATTATTTGCGTGAAATAATGGTTTCTAATGTATTAACATTCTTTGTTGACAAACGTCAGCCCCTACATGGAGAATCGACAGATGACGTTGTGTCCTCCAGAAGATCGTGTTACCGAAACCGTTCAGAATTGAAATTTTTGGCGAAATGAATACTAATAATGTAATAATTCTTGTTGAATTGAATATTTTGTGGGCTAATCTAACCTCTAATTCCTGATGGGCACCATGAATAACTAGAGAGAGCTTACAGCTTTAATTATTCTCTCAATTGAAATTTGAAGAATCTGTGGATTTTTCATTTCTTAAAAAGTCTGTAACGTTTGAATTCTTTGCGAAAAATAGCATTTTCTTCGGACATTTTTGTCAATGAACCTCACATTATGTTCACCGCAACAAAAACTTCACGGGTCACGCAATAATCATCTCTCCCCAGAGAAACTTCCCTTCCTACCCTTTTTACCCGCCATGCTTGATCCGAACGGTGAAGGGAAAGTATTCCAATCGGTCTGAAATGAAATTCCTAGGACTGAGTCTAGAAATGGGTTTACATTCAAAAAGCTCCATTCATACAGCATGAGTGAGCAAATTTTCAAAGAATCATTTTAACCGATATCCTAGGTGATTCTTATAGGACATTGTGCGTTGATTCCGAATATACCATATTTATGTTACTACAAAACATCCCGTCATTTTCAAATTTCGACCCCGTAGAGTACTCCGACAATTCTGATCAACGGTTGTCAGTCATTATTCATATTTTGAATTTTTCGATTTTTGTTATCGATTCCAATATATAGGTCACCTCACCTCCTATATATATATACATAATACAAAATCGGTTAAAATAATTCTTTGAAAATTCGCTCATCAACTCATGCTGCATGAATGGAACTTGTTAAAAATAATTTAATTTTTGAGATGGGCAATTGAAGATTTATTATTTTAATTAACTTCTCTACATGTATATAGAAGGAAGCTCCTACAGAAATCAGTCTTTTAGTTCATTTTTCTGGCGAAATACTAGGAAAAAATGAGCAAAAAAGTTCGAGTGATGATTTTTTTCAGTACTGGAAAACTCGTGGACTATTGAGCTAGAATACACTGAAACTGTAAAATTAACCAGAGTATGTATCTAATACATCCATTATAGTACAATTCTCTATTGTCTTTGAGGAAAGAACTCCTCCAACCAGGCATTTTAATGTAACTGTTGAATCGGTTTTTCCTACAGTTTCCACCAATTACGAATGAGGTAATGGCCTCGAGGCAACTTTTTTAGTTCTGAAATCTATTTTAAACTGCAAAGCAATTCTCCGAAAAGAGGCAAAGTGAACTGAAACATTCAAAAGACTAAACACCATCGCAGAGACCTTCGCGTTTCAATTAGCGAGCGAACTACAGCAGACGGGTGCTGGAAATAATCTTCCCAACTCAGCATGGGCCTCAGAGGGGAGAGGCAGAGGCTGTAGCTTCGAGTTGGTCTTTTCTCTTTGGCTCCGAGTATTTTCACTAATTCAAAGGGGTCGGGAAGAAACGAGAGAAGTTTAACCATTTTCGCCCTTTTCTTCAGGAGAGGAAAGGAAGTTCCGGAATGAACAACGTCCGGCTTCCGGGGGGTTTGCCAAGGATTGTGGCCTGCGGTTTCGGGGTTTTAAATTCGGCCTATCCGCTTACTTGGGAACAACAATTGGACGACGAACCTGTGTTGATTACTGATGTAAATTGTGAGCAAGGTATTTTTATCAAACTTTCATTAGTGAGGAATAAATCCTGATGGAATCTCATTGAAAACCCGTAAAATATAATTAGAAAAATAATTATTTAAATTCTGATCTGACAACAGGAAGACATAATGACAAAAAACTGAGTTGCAGATTTCACATCTTCCATTATCAGATACCACAACGTGATGCAACCTCTGTAGGGATGGCAACGATATATCGATTTATCGGAAAAATCGATATATTGCGGTCGATATATTTATATAGATATAGAGGTACGATATATATCGATATATTTGTCGATATATCGCACCTTCAGTGCAACAGGGTCATACCTCGAGTTATGGTCTTTTTAGGAAATTTGGCCCCAGAACTCTCCTCAGTCGTCTCTATAAGTACACTCG
>JAEMON010000012.1:1878816-1889644 GCA_030264115.1 Lygus lineolaris
CCTGGCACATAGCAACAAAAAACATCACGAAATTGTGTCAATCTGTAATGTTGTACCTATAGTGTGTCAAATAGGTTGTACCTATCCTATAGTGAGAGGTAAAAAGCAAAAGGTAAAGACATGAAAATGTCCCAATGCGTTGCAGACTCGTATGCAAGCGTTTTTTAAGTTCATGTGCCATACAAAGACATGAAAATGTCAATAAAAATCTGCGTATGTTCACTTTTCTTATGATTTTCACGTACAACCGAGCCGTTGGTAGGGAAATGGAACTTCCGCACAGAAATCGTTCACCATTCGTTGGAAAGCTCCTGATTTATGTCGCATTTTTATATCAGAGTGTTACATTAATGTGTGAGGTGTTTATCCAGTAATGCGATATTATAAATGGTTAGTAAACAATCTTATGTGTCGCTAGCCTGCTTCATTACCAGGAAAATCAGAAAAAATTCATACGTCGTATTCATACATAGTATCCATTGTTCAACTTCTTTTGACCTAAGCAATATAGCTTCCTGATTTCAACGGCATTCTATGTTTCTTGACCTATATTTTGGATTAAGTACCTACGTAAGGAATATTAATACTTTACGGTGGAGAGCGCAATTAAGCAAAAACTGGCCTGACCCGATTGGTCCACAAGGTGGGGTGAATAGAATCACGCATGGTTTTCAATAAGAAAATTGGTATATCGCCGATTCACCATGAGCGTGGACCAATAGGGTCAAGAATCCTTTGATAACATATACGTAAGAAAGTTCATACTAGGAATGGAGATCGAAATGAAAAGAATCGATCTTTGGGAATCGAAGAATCAAAGGTTTTGAATTGAAAAGATCGATAAATCGACACAAAAGAATCGATTTTTCTGTTTTGCTCAAGCTTTTGAATGACTGCTCGAATCGAAAATCGTCCACAAAAAGATCGATCTTTTCGATTCTCTGGCAAGTTGGGATTGTTGTTGTTGTTGTTGTCTATCACTGATTGTGGACGTGAAGTCGTGTGCTCATTGGTTAGTTCCCGAATTGTGCCCATTGGAATCCAAGTTGGGATTCCACATCACTAGCAAAAAATCGAATCGAAAATCGTCCACAAAAAGATCGATCTTTTCGATTCTCTGGCAAGTTGGGATCGATCTAAAAAAATCGATTAATCGGACCGGAAAGATCGATCCACACAAGATTCGATTTTCCATCCCTAGTTCATCCTACATTTTTTCAACTAATAATGGAAGATACCGTAGGATGGGGTGAATAGGGTCACTTTTCAACTTCTTCGAGCTGTAACTTTTGACCTAGACAAGATGGCGTCCTGATTCCAACGGCATCCTATGTTTCATGGCCTATATTTTCGAATAGCTACGTAAGGAAACTAAAACCTTTGGTAAATGTCTACAGAAATGGTAAATATTTACAGAGACCATTGGGAGAAATCATTTACCAGTACCTTTATCACAGTTATCAGTTTAAAGAAGTTTTGTCGGTCCTGCTCAACAGCTGATTTTGGCTCTGTGCTAAATTAGGGTGCTGCAGAACAACTGTAGGTCGATAATTTGAGACATCAATATCTACCCAATCGATTCGCGTAGGAATCAGCTGTTCATTGGCGGTATTTTTCAATTTTTACGATTTTCAGAAAATGTACCCTATTTGGGCCCATCTTACGGTATCTTAAAGTGACGTTTAGCATGATCGAAAAGAGGAAGTCTTAGCAGTAGGCATTAGAGAGTTCCCAGTAGTTGTTGATACGATACGACTGATGCGATACCATGGTTGTCTGGGGCGAGCCAACGCGAATGCTAACCCCATCTGACCAGATACCACAGATAGCAAAAATTTACTGTAGTACCGTAAGATGGGGGGAATAAGGCAAAAATATTGTATCTGTAATTTTAGAAAATGTATTGAAATATTTGTTATTGTAATTTGGTGGGAAAGTGACGTTGAAAATGGTGTCGTCTGTCATTGGCCAATTTTGTCCAAGATGCCAACCGAACAAAATGAAACACAAAGCCTCCACTATTTGGGCTCCTGATTAGTGAGAATAGAATTTACATAATTGATTGAATTAATTCATTGATTAATTAATTCAATTAAGTGATTGAATTAATTAATTATTCCTATCTTCACTGCTCTCAATGCGATCTCAGCACATTCTTTTTCGGTTCAGTTCTTTTAGTGTGACGTAGGAAAGGGTTTCTCAAGAGCCTTCAGAATTACGCCTGTTATCCAAACAGCTGAGATTTTTATCCTAAGTTTTCTCCACACCAGAACGATAAACTAGGTATTGCCTCTGAGTCTACTAAGGTAGCGGAAGCATTTTTGTTTTGTTTTTTCTTTGTATTGGAAGTGTTATTTTATTCCAAACAACAATACAAAGGCAGAAAAAAATGTGATTTTCTCATGTACCATAATTCACCATTGCCCATTAGAACTTTGAAGATAGTTTTCATTAAAAATAAAAACACGAGTCAAATAGATTCAAGATTCATTTTTATTAATTAGTACAATATTCGAGTAACGCATATTTCTAGTACATTTTGTTTGTTTACTTTCCTTACTTGTTTTATTTTTACATACATGTATCGATGATTAAACAAATACGATTATATTGAAAGGTGATTTTATCAAGCAAAAACGTTTAAAATCGCTGGACGCCAACACTACGTCCCGTGCCTTCCTTTATTATGTATAAATACTTTGTTTTTTTTTTCAACTTCTAGCCAGCTAGGTACAGACGTGAATTGCTATTTTATATGTACAACACGGCGGAAAAAATCTGGACGTTCAAGTTACCATCCAGCCATCTGTCGGATGCGATAAAAAAACAAGATATTTCTTAGCCTCGTAGGGCAGGCAGCTTGAGTAACTACCAAAAATTCAAATTTAACAAAAAAAATTAAAAAATGACGGTGATTCGACCCCTATTGAGTGATATTGAATGAGGAAACAATGGACGTCGAAAGAACTAATTATAACATGACTAAAAACAGCGAATCAAAGCAATGTAGACAAGGTCGAAAGTAGATAGTTATGTTTAGGTAATCATTATGAAAGAGTAAATAATTTGAAATGTAAGTACATAATGGGGGTATTCATGGTCGACGTGTTAACGAGTTGGATGTGTTAAACTTATTAAACGTGGAGAAAATCGGTTGCTAACATGTTATCAAAGTGTGTTACCAACTGTGTTAAGTTGACTGAGTACGAGGTGTGGTAAACGTCGACAGCAACCATGTTATCAGGTTTCTTAGGAAGAATCAAAATGGCGGCATACGCCCAGCTGTATTCTTGAAATACGCCGAGTTTGACGTTTTTTGTAGTAGTTTTTTTAGTAAGTAGTTTGAAAGTGTTTCAAAGTTTTTATTTCGTTGTGACCCGTTTGACGGATGGAAGTGGAGTCAAGAGGAGAGATAAGACGTCAAATAGTTATAACCGAACGTAACATAATTATAAATTATAACCTAGGCGAGAAGGTAGCAAAATACCAAAGATGTTGTTGTTTTTTACATTTTATCAAAATTTTATGTTGTCCTCTTCTTCTTCTTCACATTTCCACCCGTAGATTCGCAACTTAGCACGTTTAACTCAGCAAGCTCAACCGTGAATACCCCCAATGTATCTTTTAAGTGAATTTTCGTTCAGAAATACACGATGCCAACATAAATGTGTATTCAAATGAGGAGGGAATGTTCAAAATTTGTATAATCCGATGTACGGACGAAATTGAATCGCTTTCTGGTGATTAGGAGTCGATTGGAGAACAATAAAATATGGCGAAAAGTTTAAAAATATTGGTGTAGGTCTTGAAATATCACTTTAGGTTCACTGGGTAATTGAAAAATTCAATTAGAGGTGTGTCGATACTTTGGATCGGGAATGTGGAACGTGATCTCTCAGTGGGACCATTTTAGATTGCTCGGTCGTACGAGAAGGGAGAATATGATACTAAAGCTTATAGTATCCATGATAATGTAGAGAAGTTGTATTCCACATCTACGCCTACCGTGGGAATCAACAGGTAAAATATGGAAGTAACAACAACGACGCTTGTCTACTTCCATGGCTTCGTCATCTCACCTGTTCGTCAGGTACCACCGATTCCACAGATTGAGAAGGTGAAACCATCGATTTAGTATAAAGTAGAGGAAGCATAAGGCGAGGGGGGGGGGGGGGATGCGAAATTGGTCGCCAACAATCAATTTTGGAAATCGTTTCTCAATTGAAATTTTAAAATCGATTGCACCAATAATCGGATGAGAAAAATCGATTTTTCAATAGACTTATTTGATTTTTTAATGTTTTGGTAGTTTGGTATTTTACCTATCAAATTTGGTAGCTTTTTATTCAAGTACCTATTCAAAATTCAATTGTCTTTTTTTTTTTTTTACAAAACTAATGGAACTTTCAATGTGTGCATGAAAAATAAAATTGTAACTATTTAGTACTAACCACGTGACCACAAAGACTTCTACAAACAGTAATCTGTATGCGATAACCAGGGAAAAACCTACGCAACTTCTTCTTCTCTTTGAATTCCAATTTACGTTCGACATGTGAATCACATTCCAAAGTTATTCAGAATGTGTCAAAATCGGTTTCGGTTCGCCATTTCCAAGGATTATTTTAAAGTGGAAAGATTTTTTTTGGAATTTGAATTTTTTTTTTTGCAATCGATTTTTGAAGACCAAAAAAATCGATTTTGTGCTAAAAGTGGAACAATCAATTGATGGAGAAAAAAATGAAAATTGGAGGTGAAACGTCGATTTTTCGATTCAATCGAAAATAGATCCCTAAGGGGGGATCCCTTTTCTATGGCTCATTATGGCAGAGCCTGTGCTGTGCCCGCACTCTTTATGGTAGGTCCATGGCTACCAGAGAGGCGTTTGAGTATTAGTCTCAGGTTATTTGAATGTGGTGAATAAAATGTGAAAATGACTCTTAATTTTGAAGATAAAGTGAAAAGTCACTTCCGACTTGCCCCACTTGGTGCACTAGTGGCGACATCGGCCAATCAAAGAAGAGAACGGGTTTGCAAGGTATTCTGGGATATTTGGGTCCTTGAGGAGAGAGGACAACCACTCCCACAACACCCCCCCCCCCCCCCCCCCCCCTCATGCTCCCACTACTTATACTTCAATGGAACTTAATGGATTTTCAAATAACGGTGGATGAAACAGGTTATAAACTTGTGAAGGTTATGCATCTCCCAGACCCTGGCACCTTTCTGTTTCCCACTAAATGTTCGACTTTTCTATCAAGTTCCCTCGAAGCCACGAGGATTGGCACTATAGTATCCATGAGGACGACTGAACAGTGACCAATAGTGGCTTCCTAAAACCTAAGAGTTTAGAAAGAAGGATGGAGGGGTTGTATGAAGGAGGGAGAAAAAGGCTCCACCATACGCTATGCCTCTTGGGGGCATGGACGTGGATAGCCAATGGGATTGCGATTACTACCAGTATTGATACTATACTGTCGATTATACAGGCTATCAATAGACTTGATTGAAACCTTGATTTGAATAATTTTTAAAAACTATCACTTCTGATTGATAATTCAGCACCTGAAGAGGTCAGGCGTAAAATGAGGTTTATAACAGTGTTTGAGGTTACCCTCCTCCACCATGATTCTAGGTTCCGCCTTTTAGGGATTACTTCAAGAACTCCTATTGGCTGATGGTGATGTGCCTTCTCTATCCTCTTTTAAACCCTTCAAGGCTTTGTGGTTCCTATGTTGACCACATGCTTTTCCCTGAAAGCGCAAGACAGGTACGCAACGCAAGATACTACGTTTGTGATTCGATATTTTACCACTTCGATGTTTAGAATCAATATCCAGCTCTGATCGATTTTTTTGGCTGCTCTATCGATTTGTGGCTGCAGAAAATTGAAATAATCACTGTTGTCAGCACATTCTGTTGCGTATATGTATATCATCGCTCAAGAAGCAACACGCCCTATGAACCAATTAATCCCAATTTTTCAGGAGGAAAAAACTGAATCCAGTTATAATCAACTGTCCCTTTTCCCCCTGGTATTCCGTCACTTCTTGCCTTCCAGTAGTCGTTAATACTGAAAAATAGTATTAATTAAAGAAATATATTTAGGTTGATACGGGGTGTTGTTCGAATAGGTGATTGAGGTCGATGCGGGTGTTATGTTTTTCGAGTATTTCTCGATTTGTTAGTCTAGTTGAAGCAATTTTGAGCTAACCAGACGATGCAACGTTAGAAGTCGAATAAGAATCAGTCAAAACCTAATTTTCGTGAAAATGGTCGATAGGGCGTGTTCCTTCTTAAGCGACGATATCTAACTAGGGAAGATGGTGCATGTTGGCAAACATTGGAACCACAAAACCTCTGTGGGAAAGTTTCTTCCTTCCTTTGGACTTTAACACTCTCAATGCGGGTGTCCACCGGTGGTGTCCTTCCTTCCTGCCATGATGGACGAGGCCAAGTTTGAAGGAGCCTTACGTTCAAAAAGCAGTATTTCAGCAGGAAAACAGTTTGAAGGCCCCTTAAGAGAGGATAACCCTTCAGTCTGTCCAACATGACCCAACAAAAATCCTCAGAAGTGGACCAAATTCATGCCAGTCGGTTTTCAGGTGGACGGTGAGTAGGAGAGAGTCAAGAGGGAGGCTACCCGACTAGGCCGAGGGCAGCCCTACTGATTATTGACCCGCATTGAGAGTGTTAAAGGGTTAAACTCTTCTTAGGCTAAAAATCTCTGTTTTGAACTGTTCGAAGCAATACAGCAGGTAGGAACAGTTACAACTAAGATCCGTACCAACACACCTCAAAATTTAACGATAAATCACGAAAAAGACATGAATTATCACACAAACAACGTAAATATCACATCACTAAACAAAACGAATAAAACTTGAACAATGAAGGTATCTAGTGTTTTTTGTTGAAAAATTATGAAATGTTGCAGCAATAGTAAGTAGGTAGTGATCGAATTATAATGTAAAATGTATTTGTGTATATTCTAAACGTACAATTCTCGCGCAAAAAGTGAATTTCCTAAAATAACATTGCATACGAGTTATATTCAGAATAATATTCAGAATAATAATTATTTCCACGCTGCGCGAAACGTGATAATCATCAATAAATAAATTAATGGTATTCAGATTCCTTAATACTGTTCAATATATACAATGATGTAATCAAAACGAACGAAAACGCGCCGTTTCAACAACAAACAGGCGCCTATAAAAACACTATAATTTCACAAAATATAAATAATAAAATTGGCACACAATAAAGTTTTGTACAAAAATTATTCTTATTACGTTTTATGACTACTGCTACTTTTGACAACCGTATCAAAAACTATTGTTTAAAAAACGAGAACTGGGAGGAACCATTCAAGAACAAACAAAAAACGGGGAGTACAAATAACATCGTGGAATGTCGAATTCGATAACAAAAATAATTCACTAAACACAAATAGATGGATAAATTTTACAATATATTACATGATAAACATAAAAAATGTACAATATTTAGAATTTTTTTTTAAATCGATTTCATGATAGTGAAATCTTAGAATAGCGAGTAGATTAGTTGGGCGACAAGTTCACGATTAGGGATTTTTAATGGTGCAAAGTTACTACACGTAAAACCCCGGAAAATCTTGTATTTGGAGGTGTAGGTATTTCAGTTTGTGGATTTGGAAAATCGAATGAGAAATTAAAGGGGAATGAAGAGGATCGAAGGGCGCAAGTTGACCCACAAAGCCTTTTTTTGGGGGGGAACTCGAGGCCTAAATTTCAACGACGAAACAATTTTTGAATCAACGATTGGGCTGATTTAGACCTGTAATTGAAATTCCGGTGGGCTTAATTCGCTTGACACACCGCAGGGATAGGAGTTTTGAACACTCGCTCGATAAATAATTAAAAAAATACGTGATAAATACGTCACAAAGTGAAAGCAAGACGTTTTGAGGTCGATTCAACAGAATTACAGTACCTATAGCTCGGCCGCTTTGATAGTATTACTTCTACGTGGGAAACAGACATTAACAGCTGATTCTCGATTCGTGGTAGAAGGAATTTTTTTTGTGAAGTTGGTAGCACTGCAATTCTCACCGTGGCGCCCTCCATTTTGAATTTGTTTCCAATATTTTTCTTTGTACTTTCAACTAGTTAAGTTACCCCTTCGATTTTCATCAGAACTTTTCAAAACTTAGTTTTACATTGGAAAGTACAATGTAAATGTTAGTAAATAGTTTGTTCACCTACTGAAATGAGCAATAAAATTGGAAAACGAGAAACTTTATATAAGAGGGACATTTTAAGCTGATAACAATAGATAACTGGTTCCAAACCCTCCAGAAGAATGCGCTGCGCTCGGATACTATCAAAGCCCCCGAGCATAGTTCCAATAACAGGTACGGTATTTTGGAGTTTTAAGATGTTTTGAACAAAAAAAAAAAAAAAACCCCAAAAAACATCGACTAAGTGAGGATTTGTTGTGAAAACGGTACTACAGAATTGTATTATTTAGAATCATCATTGAAGTAGAAGTAACCCTCGAATGTACTCAAATCTGGAACCAGTGGGACCACACAAAACATACGATTTTTTATTTTTTTTTTTTTTAAACCCCAGCTAGTCTACTGTAACTATTCCAGGTACTCTGTGTAGTCTACTCACACCTCACCACCGAAACTAATTCATTTCAAATTAATAAACGATGAAAGCGGATGAGTTTAACCGGTAGCGAAGGACCGCCCTGCAGGTGCCGAGATTTCGAAGCGAAATTTAAATAAAACAATCGATCGTTACGATTTCATATTAAATCGCGTCTTGCAAAGATCCTCCTGGAGCAGCTGATTAAAGACATAAACGGACAAAAATATCAATTCTAGAGGTCCTAATGGGGCGCTACGAACGATAAAACCCGATCATTTTTAGCTTCCCGAGGAATCGCCATTTTAATATAATTATTCGCACTAAACGGAACGTTCAATTGACAACATTAGGTCGATCCAAATATTATATTAAGCTCACTTCGTATTAGAACGGAAAAACTACTTCACCACAGAAGTAGGAAGGAGCTCTCAACCGAAAAAAAAAAACAACTACAAAAACCCTTAATTACTATGCAGTCTTTGTTAACATTTTATGTTTCACTTAATTTTTCTTAATGGTTTTAATCGGACCGCAGAAAAAAAAACAACAAATAACGTTGCAATATCCAGTAAAACAAAATGTACATCCGTATAATATTTGCCTTTCGAGAATCAACATCATTGTGCAAATGTAGGACAATGGGGAGAAAAAAAAAGCTTTTTTTGTAAGATGCCGCGAGAAAGCAATCAAACAAGCTCCACTTAGAATATTTCTAAATGCATTTACTAAATAATTATTAAAAACAAAAAAAATATAAAAAAAATAATAAAAAAATGTATAAATAAAAACAATAATAAAAAAAACAAAAAAAAATGTATGAATAGTCTGATTCAGTAGAGAAGTACTAAATAATTATTAAAAACAAAAAAATAAAAAAATAAATAAAAAAATGTATACTTAAATAAACAAAAATAATTAAAAAAATAATTAAAAAAAAAACAAAAAAATGTATGAATAGTCTGATTCAGTAGAGAAGTATGGGATCGATGCTGATAGTTATTGCAGTTTCAATGATGCAGTTTGAGGTTATTGCAGTTTCAATGCAGTTATGCAGTTTTGAGGTTAGGTTGGACGTTTTATTGGCTGTGAAGTCGATTCAGGGATTTCGGAGTGGCGCCGATGATTCGGACTCTCGTGACGTTTTTGGGGTCGGAGAACTGCGGAGGAGGCGGGAGAGCGAGGATGTCGACGTCAGCGCCCGGGGTGGTGGCTTCGGTGAACTCCGGCGGCGGCGGCACGACCGTTTCGGTGTCGTCGGCCTCCGACTCGAGAGGAGGGGGGAGCTGAGCCAAGGAGACGGCGTTCCTCGTGAGGTTAGTTCGGGCCTGCGCTCGCTCGGGGCGGGGTAGCGTCGAGGAGGCTTCTTTCGCCTCGAATTGCGGGGGGTTGTTGGATATCTCCTGATCCGACGAGACGCCGCTCGAGGAATTGTCGCCGTCTTCCGTCCCCGGGAGGAAGTCGTTCGGGTACGACTTGCTGCTCTTCAGCTGAGTTCTGACTTTTTGGATTTCATCCACGCTGAAGCTGTGGGGCAAACTACCGCTGCTCGTACTACTATTGCCGCTCCCTTCTGTGTTAGTTGTGTTGACTCGTATAACAGTTTTCTCCCTCTCCGTGTCGCTTTCCCCTTCGCTGAGGCTGTAGTCCGGATCCGGTATCGGAGGTATCGAAGTCGACTTAGTTCGACCGTTTCGGAAAGGTTGAGCGTACGGATTGGTGGTGGACGTCGGATTCGCGGGGTTCGACGGTGGCGACCCTTGCGGAGGCTTGAAGGTACTCGAAGGAGATCTCAAGCTCTGGGATTTACGAATCTGCAAAAAATTCAAAATAATACCATTAGTGACAAAATAATGTCTTTATTAGAGGGTGTCATTAGACCACGGTTACCAAGTTGGGGATTTTCACCCTAGATTTAGGGGTATTTTTCATTGGAAAGGTTTTTTTTGGGGGTATAAGACGTTCGGGTTTTTATTTTTCAAGTCCTGGAGAAAAACCCCATTCTATTCTAAAGTCTGGTTCAGTCAGTAATCAGTTATGGTATCCTTTGGTGGGGTAACGCATCCGGTACCGTGTTAGATTCGGTTAACGTTATGCAAAAAGCAATTTTGAAGGTTCTACTCAACAAACCCCGGAGGTTCTCAAGTGCTAAGTTGTTCAGAGAGGCCAAGGTATTTACAGTGAAG
>JAEMON010000012.1:1893925-1911123 GCA_030264115.1 Lygus lineolaris
CGAGTACCTACCGGAAAATTAACAAACGGATCTCAATATTTTTGTGTTTGCTGTTGCGATGTTATGATTCAGATTGATAATTCCAAGGATTTCAGGGCCAAATGAAATCCTGTTCGTACGTCTGAGGTAATTTTACTGAATTTCAGTACGAAAAATAACGTGGTTAAAGTGATGAGGAATCGCGATGATTCGATGAGGAATCGCAAAGTTAACCACACCATTGGAAAGCTGATTAAATTTGCAAGTTTTCTTGAGATTTGACAGCTTCCAGCACGTGTTTTGGAAATGCAGTCAACGTACAAGCATTTTCAGAAACTTGATTTTTAAAAAATTGTCAATGCTTGAACTGCAATTGCGGTCCTTATGAGCTCGTTTTTGATAATGAATGTGCATTGGTTGTATAGAAAATTTAACGCTGGATCCGAAAATGTGGTCAAAAATGGAAAAAAATCGTTTCAAAGTGAAGAAATGTGGGTTTTCATGACAAAAAACGTGGTTTTCTGAAAAAAACTTTAAAAAAATTATATCTTGTGAACATATTGAGATAGAAAGGTGCGGTTGGTGGCATTCTACCCCATTTTGGGTCTAGTTTCACCCAATTTTTTTTTTTCGCTTCCGTCCTGAATCACCCTGTATTGGTAGGACTGGTTGGGAGGTTCGGGCATCCCCTGGCAAAAGCATAAAAACTATTGTTGTACCAGATAAATACGAATACAGTGATCGGTTTCTATTACAGTTTATTATTCCTTAATTACCCCCTCTTAGTTTAGGCCCAAGTTATTATTACGAAGCGAATACACAACAATGGCCCAGGGCTACCAACCAGTCCTACCAATATAAGGGCCGTATGCAAGAACGCTCCTTTAATAAAAGGCCTCTTTAAGGGAGCTATAAGGGATCCTTTTATTCAAGTTCCGATGCAGGGATCTCCCTTATAGCTCCCTTAAGGAGGCTTTAAGGAACGTCCCTTTTAGCTTCCTTAAACGTTCCTTTCGCGAATTTCTAATGCAGAGACCTTCCTTTAATCTGCCATACCTTAATTCGGTCTAGAAGTATAAGGAAGCCTTTTAATTTAAAGGAACGTTCCTTTAACTAAAAGGCTGGTCGCGAGGTACCTTATAGCTCCCTTTTAGCTTCAAGGAGATGGTTTTAGGTAGTGAACATGATAGATACTATGTACTCGTAGTTCAAAGTTCATGAGATATTTTCGAATTAATTATTGTGTTGAAATGTCGGGGGCGTCTTATTATTTCCGCGACAAAGAAATGTTGGATTTGTGTTTTAATGCAAAAAACGTGGGTTTTTCAGGGAAATCGAGTGTTTCAGGGTGTTGACGACCTGACCATGACTTGAGAGTTTAGTATCGTTTTCCAGGTAATTTTTCACTATCAAAAAGCTCATTTTTGGGAAAATATGGTCAAAATATGCACTATTTTCCCCAAAAATGAGCTTTTTGATAGTCAAAATTATTTGGGAGTTTGACCATTCGATTCAGCGTCAAAAATAACATGGAAAACGATACCTACCACCTCAAACCATAAGTAGCTTTAAAACACCCTAAAATACCCGATTTCACACATTTTTCTCCGTGAATTTACGGGTTAATTTAAATTTGATTATACCGTTGGAAAGCCAAGGGTTTCAGGATGTTTTACCCGAAGAGCTGATCGCTTCCCCTCTACGAAAAATGAGTGAATATCTCTTACGAATTTTCTCAAAAAACACTAAAAACTACCAAGTTGGAAGTTTGGACTAGAAACTAACTGATTGGTCAAGGATTTAGAAAGGTATGTGGTAGCCCATCTGATGGGGAATTTAATGCCCTTTCCAACGGTATCCTTTTTTTTAAAGTTACATGGACGATTAGGATGTTATGGTCATTTTAGTGAGACAAGGTCGAACAGATGAAAAAAAACTTAGATGTGAAAAAACTTGAAAAAACAAGGGGTTATAAAGAAATTGCTAAGACATTTTTTGTTGCAAATTAGTTGTAGAATCGATCCCTGAAGTTTCTTCGTTACTAGACCGGACACCCTGTATAGTAGGTAATGAAAACTAGGATTCAAGAACTAGAGAAACTTGGATTTGAAACGCTGAATGCTTAATGGCCTGGGAGGCCGCCATGGTGGGTGGGGCCCGGGGCTGGTCGGGGTGACACCCGGCCAGCACTTGGGGGTGTCACATCCACCCCCTCTCATTATATGATGATTTGTTTTTACTTTCATGTGATTTGCCTTGTTAACAATTGACGATTGGTATGCAAACTTTGTGGAACCAATAAAAAATGATTTGATTTGATTAATGGCTCGATCGAGCCAGGTTGAGCTGCATCTGAGGGGCGGAGTGGCTCGTTCGATCCAGCTACTCAGAAAAGTCGCGCTCCCGTACGTCCCCGCCAGATTATGGTATCTCGTCTCTGATTGGTTCTGGAATATTTCTCACTCGTCTTAGTGACCCTAGCCACCACTAGAATGCGTTCCGCTCCTAATTTCCCACTTTCTTGCACCAGTATTAAACCCTCTTTCTGCGGGTGTCTGCATGGAGGATCGGGAGAGAAAAATGGGGTGGCGCACAGTGGGGCAAAATGGTCATTTTCCGGCAAAAACTAAGCTCCGCTCTACATTTATAGGAAATTTTGAGCTGATTCCGAATATACCCCATGTTCCTATGCCTAAAACGGCGAATTAACTGCGTAAACATAAAAAAACCTAGAAAATTCACGTTTTGGACCATTGGAACCTCCCAAAATTATTTTTACATAAAAGAAAAGTTAAAGACCTGAGACTTCTGCGTTGAATGAGACCAATGCCAGGTCACCAACACAGTAACCATGATTTTTGGTTTTTAAAAGTTTTCCTTTTTCAGTCGTGAACACGAAAATGGTCGAGAAAACGGAAAACTTTGAAAAATTACCAACAATTATGGGTACTTAGTTAGTGAGCCAGCGTTGGTCTCATTCGACGCAGAAGTCTCAGGTCTTCAACTTTTCTTCAATACGAAAATGATTTTGGGCATTCCCAATGTTCAAAAACGTGAATTTTCTAGGTTTTTTCATGTTTACGCAGTTAATTCGCTATTTCAGGGATAGGAACATGGGGTATATTTGGAATCAGCGCAAAATTTCCTACAAATGTGGCGCCCCTGGGGATGACCCGTGAAAACGGGAACTTCAATCAACGTGTTAAGAACTTCAAAATACCAAGTTTTGAAATTAACCCTTCAACTAGTATGTGAATTAGAACCAATATTATGCGCACATAAAGTACTTACTTGTTGCCTAGTCAATATGATTTAGGTAGGTACATATCTTCTACAAGCGACAAGACCAGCCAATGGACACAGGAGTTCACGCCCATGGTTACTACATTCTATAGCATTTCCGAGACAAATTCAAGGTTTTCCAAAACAAATTCAAGGTTTCCTCATTCAAATTCATGATTTTCTATTTAAAATTCAAGGTTTTCCTATTCAAATTAACGTTTTTCGTTTCATATTTCAAACCAAAGGATTTTATTCACGAACAAAGTGTTATGTCGAGTGAGAAGACGTAAATGAATTCATTAGTTATTTAAACAGTTCAACGCCAGCTGCGGCTCGTAGGAAGTAGTAACATCATATCCATCACGTAATTAGCACAATCTGTGCTGGTGACTGTTGGTACACTTCGAGCTATGACATCACACAAATTGTGCTCCTTGCGCGGTTCACTGAGAAGGTTTCTTGCATGGAGCTTCACTTTTGAAAATACCTTCTCTGCTGGATTCAGTTGTGGTGAATAAGGTGGAAGGTACTTCACTTCACATTAACTCCGAGTTCTTCTATCCGACGTTTCACTGCGTCAGCATGATGGATTCGCGCATTATCCAACATCAAGTAGGAACTGTTTGCAACAGAGAGCTTGGGGACTAATTCTGTCAAAAATACGCAGAATTCACTTGCATTACAGTTTCCAAGCGATAACGTCTTGTGATGCGCAATACATACACAGCAATGCAGGTAGGAACTTTTATTATAGTTGTTAACATACAAAATACTGACAGATCACGTTTTTGGGAAACCTTGAATTTGAATTGAGAAACCTTGAATTTGATATGAAAAATCTTGAATTTGAAATGGGAAATCTTGAAATTGACACGGAAGACCTTGAATTTGACTCGGAAATGCTATACATAGATCAGTGATTTGGATGATCGCTGCGCTCGCCAGAAATATTGGTAGGTATTAAAGGTAACCTACCTACCAATTACCTGGAAAAAATTACCGTTTTTCCATGTCTAGAGAAAACATTAGACTAGGATTCTGTACATACAGTTGGTATCGAAATTTGTGAAGAAGTTTTATTCAGGGGGTTCTCAGTATGCACAGAATCCTAGCCTGATGTTTTCTCTAGTCATGGAAAACGGTAATTGTTTCTAGGTAATTTTCTACATACCTTTAATACCTACCTATATTTCTGGCGAGGGCAGCGATAATCCAGATCATAGTTACTACTTATGTACCCACATAGGTATCGAAATATGTAAACAAGTTTTATAAATTAGAAAAAAAGAGCCCGAACTCATTCTTCTTCTCAAGCACAGTTTCCCCTTCGAGATTATTCCAGGAAATTTCGGAAAACCACGACTGAAAACAGATTTATTTGTTTTATTGCTTTTCAATTACGAAGCTAACTAACTGCGAGAATCTTGTAGAAAGAGGAGGGAAACTTTGTTATCAAACTATAGTAACGTCACCTCTAATCTGAAGAACACGATTCACAATCACGTTGCTAACAACAATTCAGAACTAGTTAGAAACACGATGGTGAAATTGCCACGGCACACCCCATTCCGAGTTCAGAGATTAGAATTATTATGTTTTTCAACAATTAAGTAGGTAGGTAGGTGGTGTAATGAGCGTAAGTTCAAAAACAGCTGTTGGTGGCGCGGAGGTTAACGCTATCGACTGAACAACTTTCTGTCTGCAGAATTCGATTCCTTCGTGGGATGGAGACCCACACGAGCAGCTTAATTTCCAATACCAAGACAGTGTATGTACCAACCTGAACCTGTAGGTAAACAGTGTGTTTGATTGTGTTACTGCGTCAAGTGGGTGGGCAGTATAGAAATCTTTCACCGTCATCATCATCACTAATAAATATTTCCGTCGTTGGTTTGTGTGTGTTTAATTGTTTGTTTGTGACTATTTGCCGTCTCTATTACTGACCGTATTTGGGCAGGGTTTTTCGCGTTAGATTCCTGGCGGTTCCGAGACGGATATAGGCTACTTCAAAATCCTCCAACTTCCTTACGGTTCCTCAGGAGGGAGAAATGCTCCGAATCAGTTAACCAGCATCTCAAATAATTCTATTTCCCTCTCGCTCGAAATTCCCTCACTCTTTATAATTTTTCTTCGCTATAATGTCGTAATCGCTACCTAAACCCCAGCTCATTTTCACACTAAGAAAAAAAAGCATAGCTAAATACTCCAGTGCTTGGCACAGCGTGTCCAGCTATAGTCTATAATAATATACTTAGAGTTTTTAAGGATCTCAACATGTTTAAATTGCACCTACCTCAAGATCAATGGATCAAAATTACTAGAAATTTCACCTTTGTCTTCCATTACAGAATCTTGAGTCATGTGATTGAGAAATATGATGTTTTAATTTGAAAGGTAATAATACTTAAAGATGGCTGTTCTTAGTTCTTTTGTGTATTCCACTTTCCATATTCCATGTCCTAATAACCTCTGTGGCCCACTCTGGGCAATAGTTTCTAACATTTTTCTTTAGATCCGCTCTGGTTACAGAAAATTAACACTAAACTTCATATAAGGTAGGTAACTAGTAGGCTCTAGGGCTGCAAACATCGAAGTTATCTTAAAATCAAGATCTTAAAATCAAAGTTTTAAGCTAAAATTTGACGCATGAATGCGCTACACCTGGATTTGAGGTTGAATATGCAATTTTTTCATTATTATGTATTTACTTTAGTAATTTAATGACCTCTCCTTTTTGGAAAACTCTCCTGTCACTGAGATCTTACTGTGACTTTTTGAAAAATGCAAAATATCTGAGCCATCCCATTTAATTCAATGCAATCTGCATTTTCTATCTAAATTGTCTACTGTTTTTGTTATCATGATTACAAATTATTATTTATGTACGACTATAAATAGTTTTGACATGAATAGGTATCTCCTTTCGCTGGGGTCAATCCAAAATTTTGTCCGGTCAAGAGCGTTACCCAACAACCGATGATCAAAGTTGGTTGGGAGGTATTGACGTAGGGTATTCTTGATCTTGTTGTTGTTTCTAAGTTTAGGAAAATATCAACACGATCGCTGGGGTCAATGGCGGCGTTTTTAGTGTGACGTAGGAAAGGGTTTCTCAAGAGCCTTCAGAATTCCGCCTATTATTCAAACATCTGAGATTTTATTCCAAGTTTTCCCCACACCCGAACGATATACTATTCTTTTCTTTGTATTGGCAGTGTTATTTTATTCCAAATAACAATACAAAGGCAGAAAAAAATTGATTTCCTCATACACGATAATTCCCCATTGATCGTAGAAACATAATTATGAATGAGCATCACAAGTTCGTTATTTACAAACTGTAGGTACTTACTCGTACACAATGTAGGATTGTGAAGAAGATCTCGTAATTAAAGTCTTTATTAATGTGTACAATCGACAATGGCGCTTGATTGGCGCGTTCATTTCCTCCGAAAGTATGCAATTTGTTTAAATTGATAATAAAGTAAAATAGAGTAAATAAAGTAAAGTTTAATTTGTCCCAATTACTAAGGCACTGGGTAGGTATTAAGTGTTGATGGGTGCACCGGAATAAAACATTTGTCGAAACACCAAAAAAACTCACCTAAAACATGGCATGCAGTTTAGTGCAATATTTCAAACTACACATCTACAAGTAGAAGAACGAAGGAAAGTAGGGAAATAAACGTAACACCTCTCAAATACGATGATTATTGTACAATACAGGCGAACCAATAAACCAAAAATACGTAGAAAGGTGATCTACTAAACAAAATTCTGAGAAAAAAACGTAAAATTATTGTGAGGGAAAAGTGAGTAGTAGACCGATACGGAAACGTCCAGCAGGAACTTAAAATAGAAGCCTCACCCGAGGGATCCTCTGTAAATGTATTTTATAAAACGAGGCATTAGGTATGAATTTAAAAAAAAATCAAGAAACAACCAACCATGATGAAACCTCATGCATGTGAAAATAATAGACAGACAAGTGGAGAATCTCATGCAAATTGTTGAATTGCTCTCAAAAACGTGTCAAACCTTTTGGAAATCAACCAATTTTGTATAAGAGAGACTTAAAAATGAGGTTTTCTAGGGCGGGATTTATAGACGGTCCTCGAGTTTCAAGGAGACTTTGAGGTGGTCCCTTCGAAATTTGGAATACGGTAAGGTGACCAGATTTTGGGATTCTCAAAACGGAACCCGCAATTCCGGGAAGTTGGAGGCCCCTCCTTCGATATATATTTATAGATAGCATTTCCAAGTCAAGTTCAACCTTTTCCAAGTCAAATTCAACTTTTTCCAAGTCAAATTCAACCTTTTCCAAGTCAAATTCAACTTTTTCCAAGTCAAATTCAACTTTTTTCAAAACAAATGGTTTGGAAAAGGTTGAATTTGACTTGGAAAAAGTTGAATTTGACTTGGAAAATGTTGAATTTGACTTGGAAAAGGTTGAATTTGACTTGGAAATGCTATATCATACTGATTATGTAATTATAATATATCATATTGATATATATAGGGGAGCCTGGATTTTTTTCAATGATTAATAGCAAATTTGTCGATTTTTAGTAACTAAGAGAAGTTTATTTATTAGTTTATTTCCCCGTTAAAAAGGGTTGGTTATTTTAACTTCTGTGATTCTATACTGTCCTTTGTAATAGGTAGGATGCTACATAAAAAAACTATAGTAAATCATAGTCAAACAGCAATGAAATAATATTTTATTAAGTAACTTAATATTGTCAGAACAATAAATTAGACATAGACTTGACCTAAAATAAGATATTGCCGTAAGAACTGGACTTTAGTGTTTATTTTTCATACTTTTGCGATGGATGAATGAAAAATTTGTTTGATGAAATCTAATAACTGTTCACAACGCATTGCAAAGTTTCATTTCACTATCAGCATTGCTTTAAGGGTCGACATTTTCATTTGAGATTTTCCTTTTGACCAAATGAGATTAACAATTAAGAACAATCGTTCCACTGGAGCATTTATTAGGAAGTAAACTCGATCCTGTCAAAATTATTACAATCTTTCATATTTCGTAAAAGTCAAAAGTAAAGAATTTCTAAGGTTAATGTTAAATAGCCTATTTCAATTATTAAGAACTATTCTATTCATCAAAGTGCATACGGGACCAAATATTGGTAAAACGGGACGTCTGGTCACCTTAGTTGTAGGGAATCCTTAGACCTACTCAAGGTCTCCTTGAAACTCGAGGGCCGCCAATAAATCCCGCCCCTAGTCTTCCTAGAAGGCACGTAGTATGTTATTTGGCAAGTTTCGAACAGAAACGAGGTTCACCATTTTGAAGAAAGGTAAAGGCACCAGTTATTGGACGGTTAAGGATTTTTGGTGCTATTATCTAGTTGGAAAGTATTTTTCATTAAAATCATTGTTGTCTTGGGGTTTTTAGGAAGCTTGTATTCCAACATCGATTCACTAGTAGTCAAAGTCAAGTTTGTCAAATAAGTTGTATTTCAATTTTATTCCATAAAAACTGGAAAAAGTCAATTTTCGCTAGTTAATGGCTGGATTATTAGCCAGATTCAGTTATTAGCCACACAAATATTATTGTTTAATTTCCGCGTTTTTTGTATTTTTATGGCACCAATCGACTACTAGATAATCGCAGATTAAGGAAATATCAAGATACGAGGATCAAAACAAAGTGGAAACACGTTAAGTCCAAAAGAATGCGATTGCTCACCGTTTTCACAAGGAAAAGGTGGTTTCGACCCACATGCGACGGCACGATCACTTCAAACTGAACTGTGAGGTTTCAATATGGTTACACTGTAACTCCCTTTGTGCCAATGCCTTCTGTATTAGTTAGGGTTAGTAACAAGAATACTAGAAACGATATCAGAGACATCTGTGTTATAATAAACAAACTTGAAGAATGAAGTGGCCAATGAATGGTGCCTTTACCCAATATTTTATTCAATGCAATAAGTACGTTATAAAGATGAAAATTTCCAATAGGTTGAATTCAAATTCTTGAGGCGAGTATTTAGATTATGAAAGTTCTAACCAATCACCAATAATAATGTAACATGTCACGTAAGTGCAACCAAGGTGCTTACTTTGCCTTTACTCCTCTTCATTTCAGCTACGCTGGCGTAAACTCTGGGCGTCCTGGCGGGTGAAGACGGTTGAGACATGTTGCCCTGGAGAAAATAAATTTCATTGATAATTTTAGGAGGGAAATTTAAAGAAAATTGTAGATCGTGTTGCCCTAACAGTAAAAAGCTACGAAGCAGTGTCGGATGAAAAGAATCAAGCCAGGGGTGAGGAGGGTCATTAATCATGGGCTAGAGATGTGCGGATGTGGAACCAAATCCCTCGGTGGAACCATTCCAGAACTGTTCCAGGTTAGTAAACTTACTGGTACCGAAACAGTCTTGGGCCAGGGACTGGTGGGATGTAGCTAGCGAAGAGAGGGATTTTGTCCCTATTGTCATGGATATTTTACTACTTCCAAATTTGAAAACAACACAACTCCAAGGCTTCACCTTTCCCAGGTTTCACCCCAGGGAGGGAGGAATAGATTCCTACGTCCATGGTTCCACCCATTCACGTTTCCCCTACTTCCATGCTCAGACCCAGATCGAGAAGAAGAAGGTGGAAGAACGAACAACGAGAACCTCCTTTCCTCCTTCCATTTAAAGATTGCTATGGATCGAGAATACTGCGAGGACCAGGAACACGAAACCAAGGAAGAATGATAAACCTTTTGCAATGGCTTCATCTTTCCAATCCTCAAAGGGTTCTCGATTCTTTAGCGATCCCATTCCAATTCAACAGCTGCCGAGTGGGGAGTAGGGCGCGTGTCAGCCCACACCCACCCTTCACCCAGATCAGTAAGCGGAACTGGATTGGTAATTTGGAACTGGAGCAGGCAGGAACAGTTTCAACAAAGATTGAACATATCTGGACAAAGATTGGACATATCTTGACATATCCTTCAAGTATAGATAGATGGAGAGCTATTGCTTCTAGTTCAAACAGCAAACCATACGTGCCACCACTGCATATTTGGCAACAAACGAGGTCTCTAAATTCCTCAATGTGGCCATCATCAAGCTGCGTCCACAATATGCTGCCCGGGAAAGCCGCTCGGCTTTGTGTTTGGGCTGGCACGTCCACACTGCAAAGACGATTCCTAACTAGCCAGCCAAAGGGACCCCGTTTGTTGCCAAACCCGACAGTAGCAGCACGAATGGTTTGCAGGTGTCTCCTAATTTAGAATATAGGCAATAGCCCTCCATCTATCTGGAGGGCCTGTACAAAAAGGGCACATCTCTAGTAGAAGAGAAACAGAGAACTTTAGTCCTATTTGGATACCCCAAAGAGGCGTAGGTTTGGTGGGGTTGGTGTGGAAAGCAAGGAAGAGGCTGAGGCTTACGTTCCAATGGGATTTCCCTGTCAGACTTCCACCATGACCAATATCGATATTAGCAGAAAGGTTATTGATACATCGATAATATCGCCTACAACAATACCAATACTGGAATATCGACCACAGGATATCCCACATCCCATCCTTACCCAGCACACAGTGGAAACTGACCTGAAAGTTGCTGGTGGCAATACTAGAAGATGGACCGCCATTCTGCCGCTGAAACAGTTCTTCAAGTTCAGCAGCTGTTATTCTGCTGGACGTAGGTCTTGCTCGGATGCTAGCAGTTCGAGGTTGCACTGGTCCACTTCCAGCTTGGTGGATGCTTTCAGCACTCGAACTCTTCCCCGTTCCCGTGTCATCGTCGCCGTCTGAAAAAGTAATTCGCGAATTTTCAATTAATCTAAGAATGCCCAAAGACCTATGAATCTAATTTATGCAGTATTCTACACATAATAGAAAAACAACAATTGAAAAAACATAGGTAGCTTGCTAATGATTTGCTCGTAGGTTTGTTTGAGCTAATTACTTTAGTTGCAGATCTATAGATGGTTTTGTAATCGAGCTCTTTAATTTTGATTAAGTAGGTAACTCGAACCATAATCCCTGCAAGAGCTCGTTAAGATCAGAAATCGGCCCAACAATATTTTATACTTCCAACAATTTATGTGATGGATTCCATTCATTGATGATGGCAGAGATACAGCTGCATTGACAATACCCAAATGTTCGAACTCAACAATAATAAATAATAAATACGAACATAAACTCATGAATAAATAAAGAAGAAAAAAATAAAATAACTACTTTGTGAATGGTGTGTACCTCCTCCTACAACCATTGATCTAGCTCGCGCTCGTCCGACGCTGAGAGTGGTCTTGGGGTCTCGACGAGGTGGCAGAGGTGCTGGAGATCTTCCTGGGAACCCAAAAGAGGCAAATGCGTTAAAAATATTATTTTAAGCTTTTAGATGGGATCACCACTTAACTTTACATATTTATATGAAGCCTGACCATGAAATTTCAGAATAGGAGTTCATTTTCAACTTTTTCTATGCATTGAAATGTAGTTTCGAAAAAATTCGAAGTAGATGGCACAATAAGAAATGTATGAATGCCTCTTCTCATTTCTCGATATCCAGGTGGCATTGGAAAGTCAATACTCAGGTGGTTGATTTTGGGTTTGAGGGGGCGAGCGCTTTCAGACGTCTGCGCATCCTTCCTCAGGCTGTCTTCCCCTTCATGTGTGTCTTTCTCTGTCTCTACAATCATATAATTCATATTTACGTCTAATCCCATTGTTTCTTGCTCCACACTTGGTTGGTCTACTAAGAATTCCCCCTCCAGTGTGCTTCTGATTATCGATGATTCTTGATAACTTTTCTGCTCTCAATAATCTACGCTACCAGACTTCTTCTTGCCCAGGTTAGGGTACTTGGATCCATTTGTTTCTTCTTCATGTTTTGTTTTAGGTTCCACTACAGAATTATTTTTGGAAGGGAAAACAGCAGTGGAACCTGAAATAAAAATAAGAGTATAAAAGAACCCTAGCGTGAGGAAGAAGGGATTTGCAGGTCGATCTGATCGCCAGAAGAAAAAGTAATTAAGAAAGCTATTGGATGTTCGAAAGTAGGTACACTGGAACTTGATCAACAAAGTCTGTTCCAAGAAACATAGGGATAAAACAAAAGGACAGGAATGAATGTGCAGACGAAGAAAGACACAAGGAGAGGAAGAAGGGAGAATATGGCCTGAGGAAGGACGCCCAGTCATCCGAAAGTACTTGCCCTCAAAAAGCCGAAACTACCCACCTGTGTATAGAGAGTTCATAGGAATGCTTTTCAATACACGAAGCTTAGCATCTGCGCAAGCGAAAGCAGTTACAAAGTTTCGTATCGAGATACGACGTCGTACTTATATCTTACAGAAACTTTGTAAAGTTGGTAGAGCTTCGACACTTCTGATACTACAGAAAGTTCGTATCAGTGGCGTTGTAACGCAGAATTACCTTCCAAAGCTTTAACAAGGCACATTTCTTTCAAGCTGATGCTCAGCATACACTTGAAAAACAATGTTGAGGTCTTTGGCAGACAATAAACCGAGATTGAATGGATTGAAGTATTCGTGTATGATGAAAACTGTCACTTTACGATACGACACTAATTTCACGATACAGAAAAATATTGGGGCACAAACTTTGACAAGGTTAGCTTCCACTTTGCTCGTCCGAGCCAATACGATACGAAAATTCGATGCGAATCTTCGTATTGCTAATTGGATCTCCTAGGTACTCTCTATTGGCTTTCTGATGACATCTTAAACAGGACCTCAGTCGTAACAACAAAGATTTCTCAGTATGTAATGTTTACAGGCCTGAAGTCCCTTGGAGTAATACGGAATTCATAATTAGGACAAAGGTGATGTTCATAGCGATAGTAAAAGTATAACACCGCATAAGTACAAAACTTCAAATTTCACAGGAGACAAAAAGACCTTCTCATACAAAATGCAATTATGTTATGGTTTCATCGATTTTTGTCCCCCAGGTTGTTATCTGGTAACCTGATATTAAAAAGCAACAGTTTAGCCCATCCATACTTACAAGGTATTGCTACACCCCTGGCAGGTTTCCACAGAGAAGAGATGGGACAAAGGCGGGAAAAACGGCTTCGCCTGAAGGATCAAGTCCTAAAAAACTACCTATTCCACTAAAAATCAGAAACTCGCCAAAATTCGACTTACGAGGTCTGAAACTTTTACTATCGATAGGTGTGTACATCTCCTGGAGTAACATAAATAACACATAGTTAGGGCATTTGGCAGTAGGGATGGCCATCGATAGTCGATAATATCGAAATATCGATATTTTCTCACCGTTAGTCGATACGTTTCTATCGATAGTGTCCAGCCCTATAATATCAATCGATATTTTATGAGATCCGATTAATATTGATAAAAATATCAACAAATTAATAGTAGGTACCTACATTAAAAATTCCTGAGGCAACGATTATGGCAACTGTATGAGGGATGGTCATACCTCCACACTCCTTGGCCAAAGTAGTATTTTGACTATTGTGATTAACTTACTAGTCCCGCAGGGCTGCAGCCAGGACAATGAAATAGGAAGAAAATGTTTGTACTTACTACATTATAATCATACCTGTTTTTGTTAAATTTTCAAATGAATAAGTGAACGAAATAGTTTTTCATAGATACTTCTGATTGATATTATCGGTTGAGGAAAGTATCGATACTTCCGATAAAACATACCAATTAAACATCGGTATTGATATTTTGATTCCGATACTATCGATATATCGATATCTACGCAACCAATGGCCATCCCTAATCGGCGGGTACCTAAAGTCCCAGATGCAGATAACTTCCTGGGAAGAGTAGAGTAGTGACGAGGATTGCCAGCGTCGTGGGCACCAGCTCCTGGACCTCCAAGCGGCGGACCAGCCGAAACGACGGTCATAGAAACCAGTTCGCCAGAGCGTCTGATCAGGTCGACCACGTGCTCGTGTGAGGACGTCGTCACGTTTTCACCGTTTATCTGTAACAGATGTTTGGTTGTTACGGAAAATGAGGATGGAATACAATGAAGCAGAATGTAGACACGAGAATGAAAGAATTTGTTGTGGTAAGAAATCTGAAACCAAAATACACGTGCCGTAGGGTGAGTCTGTCCGCCAGTGGCTTGTGTTCATGATGGTACATTTATTATTGAATGAAATCTCTGGGACACCCCCAGATTATTGCTTTTTTAGAGCAAGGATCAAAGCAAGGAAACATGACATGGGTAGTGTATGGGCCGTATGATGTTCGTTCATCGTAGTTAGTGAGGATGCTATCTCCTGGGCCGCATCCCAACTAACTACAATGAACATGGAAACATGGAACATGTTTTTTGAATGCGTACATAACAACAGATGATTCATAGATATAAATGTAGACAAATTAAACTATAAATGAATTCCGCCGAGCACTCAGAGAAGGAACTGCTAGGAATGTCAAAGGTGGAAGCGGGAAGTGGAAGAAGAAGAAGTAGAAGGGTGGTGGACGGTCTGGCCTTTGGGCAGGGAGGGGGGTGACGTACGCAGAATGTTTACGCTCACAGTCTCGAACCCAATTTACCTCCGTAAAAACATGTTCCATGTTAAAATAAGTTAGATTTAATATAATGTTTTGAGATAACGAATCACATTTTGGACAGCTTCCACTTTGTATATTAAGTAGGTGTGGTTTATTTTCTCTGAGCCGACTGATCCCGTGTGTGAATTTCGGGTCAGTTTAGAATAAAACATGCAAGCTAAGACGAAGTATAATTTCATATTGTTCCCAATTATTCGAATATCACACGGTCAAGTATTGCTCCAAAAATACGAGTAGGTCTATTGCCTAGAGACGACAAGACGATTCAAGATCTACGGAAAGACCCTGAAAAGGATCTAGGTAAATAACAATTCGATCTCGCAACACTACAACGAAGGTGGGTAACATCTAAGACAGCCACTAGAGTGCAGTGGGGTGCTGAGATATCCTGTTTCGACATTATTTGAGACTCAGCCACAGTCAAGTTTCGTTCGATTTGTTTAGCCATTGGGAAGATATGGCGAACTATGTCCGGCGATGGCTAGTCATATCTTTTCGATGTCTAACAAATCGAACAAAACATCGATCGCACCATCACCAATACAATCAAAAGCGAAACGTCCAAAAAGTGTGCCAAACAGAACTAGAACCCTCGACTTATCAGAATCTGAGAAGCTACCTCAGTAAGGCTACTACTAAGTAAGGAATTCAGGAATTCTTCTCTTCCAGTGAGTTTCCTTTCTTCTCTTGCATGTTAGTTCCCAGTTACAAAAATATTATAAACAGTATAAACCTCTATGGTTACAAATGGTTATTCCAGATGAGGCACGTTCATTGAGTGTTGCGAAATCGATCTCTAAAACACCTGGGAAAATTAATAAACCTGGATAAATATGGCACTACCCATATAAAAATAATGAATAACGAAATATCTAAACAAAAATTACTTATAAGGTATGACTGTCATGGAAATTTTGTACAGTCAAATAAACTAAGAAAAAACAAGAAATCAAGCCAGTTCTCGAATAATAAAAATATATATTTCAGTGAGAGTAAATTATTTGAGTTAACTATACTCGATATAATAGTAGGTAATCCTTTTGAATGTCTCACCAACGATTCTAGAAGTCCCTCGACGATGACGATGGGGAGTCTGTGAAAGGACTGGAGGTCTAAAATCGGCTGAACTCAATTTCAAACCCCTTCAACATAACGAGGCAGGATGAGAACCTCAGATCTGAGAGGGGAACACGGGAGTCCCCCTCCGACCGGAATAAAAGTATTTAATTTTCAACTGTCAATCTGGGACGGTCGTCATCAAAAGCAACACAACCCAACAGTGAACATGAAGTACTGCCTACGACCAATGAAATTTACTTTTGCTTCCTCACTACCGAAGGTAGGAAGCTATGTATTCGTGCAAGAAATTAACAGAAAATTTGTCCTCCAAAATCAAAATTCTGACTTGTTCTTTACGTTTCAGAGCTTTCTGAACAATTTTGGTTCCGTGTCTGTCTGTGGTCAATTCCTTGTCCTAGGCAAAACTATATGAAGATGAGGTCCGAATTTGATGAAATTTTCAGGGATTGTGCGGGATAGCCCCGTGACGGTCCCCTATCAATTTCATCGCCACCACTAGTATTTTCGGACCACTAGTAGACTGAGCGCATGCGCAAACGTGAATTTCCTGAAACCACTGTATCTCAGTTCCTTGTCAAGCTATTTCGCTCAAATTTGCAAGGTAGTTGTGGACTGACTCCTATAATAAGACAATAACCTATGAATTTCGTCACGATTGGATCAGTAATGATAGCTACTGCGCAAGCGCAAAGTTGAAATTTGTTATCATAGGCGCATCTCCAGAACTACTCCACCAATTTCGGTGAAATTCTCAGGGACTACGGGACGTAGACCCTAGAGGGGCCCTCATGAATTTCATTGCGATTGGACCACTAGTAGTGTGTGCGCATGCGCAAACGTGAATTTCCTGAAACTACGATTTCTCTGTTCCTAATGGACCGATTTCGCACAAATCCGGAGGGAAGTTGGAGGTTGACAATTACCTTCCAATTTCATCACAATTCTATCAGTAATACCTACTGCGCATGCGCAATAATCAAATGAGTTTCAAAGCCATAACTCCGGAACTACTCGACCAATTCTGGTGAAATTTTCAGAGATTGCCCAGTTCAAAATTAATTTAATAGCCATCGGTCATTAGTAGCGTATGCGCATGCGCTAACGTAAATTTCCTGAAACTACGATTTCTCAGTTCCTAATGAACGGATTTCGCTCAATTTCGGAGGATAGTTGAGGGCTGACTCTAAGACAACTACCTATGAATCTTGCCACAATTGGATAAGTGATGGCTACTGCGCATGCGCAAATTTAGGATAGGCTTGCTCCTAACTCCGAAAACTATTCTACCAATTTCG
>JAEMON010000012.1:1978014-1988343 GCA_030264115.1 Lygus lineolaris
AAATAATAAACCGTTGTGTAATAATTTGCAGCGTTTTATGAATCGCGAAACGGATCGTCAGAGCAAGTGTCCACAGAATAAAAGCCCACCTAAATGATATAATATGTTTAATGATACCTATCCAAGTCAGTGGGGTATCCCTCATTTGTCTCCGGAAAGGGGAGGGGGGGCGGGGGGCTTCCTCGGTAGAATTTTGAATTTTAACAGTATTTTAACGAGTTTTTGACGAGCTAAGCGATACTTCAACAAATATAGAATTAACCTGTTTTCAAATTTGATTTGCTTTATCTAGTTTGTATTGTTGAGAAACTACTACATTGAGTACACTTATTTGAGAAATTTAAATTCAAATAGGTTTGTTGTTCAGATTCTTTTGAATGGAACTAATTAGAACATAGCATAGTTTAATGCCACTTAAATCTTTGGGCAAGTTAAAATAAAATTTAAAGAAAAATGGCCGTTTTTATAGAAGCTGACGGCTAGCTACGAGGGTTGAGACTATTCAAGAGGCTTCTTACTGAGGAGGCTCCGGGCCGAGTAGGCCGACATCTGCCGCATCAGTGTGGCTTCGTCTGAAGACTATTGACTTCATCTGAAGGTCATTTTGAGCTAGGCACTTACAATCTTCTCAAGCTGGTGAATACAGAATTTTATTGAGATTTGTATTATGCTCACCCAATCTGGAGGAAAAAGTAGGAAAAAAGCTGAAAACTGAAATCCTATGTAAATTAATCAATGTTTTGCTTCAAATGGGCCAATTCAGGAACGAAGCATACCTACATACGGTAGCAAAGGTCATGCTGAATTGGAATACCAACATGGAGGACCAATGGAGGATCCGGTTACACCATCCTAATCTCGAGTTACATTCATTAACCATGGTTAGTAGAGGTGTTGGATTCCACCATGTTCGGTAAAGCTTTAACCATAATTAACAACTAAACAGCCGATCGATCTTGGTCAATCAGCATCAATGGACGTTCCTTGTGGGGGCTTCCCTCTTCGTCCACCCCCGTAAATACGCCCCTGATCTAAGTGCAATAATATATTTTTATGTCCATTGTTCAACTAATTTCAATAGCAACAAAAGAATATTTTATACCAATTAATAGATGTTACCAACTAGATAATAATTTATAAACTAGATGGAAATTGTTACATTAAGAGTGTTGTGTTTTTTTCAAGAAGGTACCGAGGTATCACGAAATTTGTACAGGGTTCACAGTTACAGGTCACGAAAGACATGACAAGTCAGGATTTCAAAATGGCTCAAGAAAATCAAGCGGAGTCGCAGTAAATCGAAAAAACCCGTGATTTAGGCTACTTTACCCCTTCAAAACGGATATATGTACCTGCCTACATCTAATCAATGAGTGGAAGAGGGAGAGGTCTTGGGAGCGTAAAAAGTTGAAATTATTGGCCATTTCCTTTCATTTCTATTATCCATTTTCTTTCCTGCGTTTTTGTGATTTATACTCGTTCTTTCACTGAACCTGCCAGCAATAAAACTTTCATCCGTCATTCAGACCGGTTTGTCGTATAAGTAATACGATCACCTATTTTTATGAGCTTTCTTTTAACGCCAAAAACGTCCATATTGTGATCCCTCAGGAAAGAATTTACACTCATTTTATAACTTCAATTTATTGAAGAGGAGCAGCATTTTCTTTGGGTCGGAATTTTTAATCAAGGAGCTTCCTCTCGCGGATATCCTTATTCGATATTCAACTAACATAGAAGCTCTGGCCAAAAAGATAAAGTGCTTTATTCAACATGAAAGAGAAATCGGTACTTTATATCACAGAACAAGGAGACACTCTTATCCGAGTTGGGTGGGAAAAGTCGGAGGAAATCCTAAGAGAGAGAAAACTCTCCTGAGAGCTGAGACGAAACGGTTATTTCTACCGCAAATGGAGGGAACCAGAAATGCTTTTTGAGTTAATTTCCTTTTGCAGTATTTCATCTTTTCGTTCAGGAAGAAACGCAGAGGTAGGAAAGACGGAGTTTCAGCTGTCTTGAAGCTACGGGAAACTGTAAAAGTTCAAAGTAGATAAGTAAGTGGATAAAGGAAGCGTTCAAGACGACCCGTAACAAAGATAAGAAAATGGTAGGAAGCGTGAGAAATTTGAAGGAGGGAGAATTTGATAATTGCAGACATTTTACTGAGGATATTTTACGTCTAAGTTATCAATCGCTCATTATTGTGTCAAGCTTCTTCATGCGACAGAAATTTCAACTCAGACTAAGCTGGGTATGAACAAAAACTGTACAACTTAGGTGACCCGCTGGAAAGGTTCATAAAACGAAGACAGTTCTTTAAAAAAGTTCCATTCATGCAGCATGAGTTGGTGAGCGAATTTTCAAAGAATTATTTTAACCGTTTTGGTGGGGTGATTCTTATAGAAAATTTCACGCTGATTCCGAATATACCATATGTTCCTATGTTTAAGATAGTAGTTTACACCAAAAACCTCAAAAAACACGTTTTTGGCGATTTTTAACTCTAAATTTTCAAAATTTGACCCCTTGGAGTACTCCAAAAATTCTGGCCAACGAACTCATCCTTACTCTTGATATTATTGACATTTTAAAATTTTTTTGGAATTTTTATCTCGATCCTACGGTCAGATATCGTCTGGAATGACACATATATAAAATATATATTACTATAATAATAGTATATGACGTAGGGTTGTCGAGGTTCGGTCATAGAGGAGAGTTTTTCCCAACGTTTCTCAAGGGAGAGTTGAGCATATGACGGAGTTGAAGCTCAGACTCAGTGCACGGACCGATGTTCACCATATGCATGCACTCCGTCAAATGATCAACTCTCCCTTGAGAATGGTGGAATAAACTAACGAAACGAAAAACACTTTAAAAAAAACTCTCCTCTATGACCGATCCTCGACAACCCTACATCATATACTAGTATTACAGCAGTATATATATTTAACGGTCGATACAAACCAACGGACCCACTACAGGATCCGCTCAATTTTATATAAATAGCCATTGCAATAGCTTCATTTTCTTCGAAAATTAGCTAATGAGTGCATTTATATTTTCGTGGATGTACATGATAATCATGAGTGAATACATTTATATGCAAGTTAACGGATAATACCTGGAGAAGTACTCAAGGTTATGTCAACTACTATTACTCACAACTCTGTTCACATTCTGGTCACAAAGTGACCCCACTGGAAAAAAATGTTCTTAGAATGAACAGAGTTTATGTTAATAATAACTCATTAACCACTAAATCAGTACTAACATATTTTCTGTATTCACGGAACCAAACTCAGAAAACAAAATATTATACCTAGCGACAAATTTAAGCACTGCTTTAAGCTAAATATGCATTCTGCAAAGATTACGGTGTTGAGATGAAACTCATTTTATGCGTTTTTGTGAAGTGCCAATCAAATAAATGTCACAAAGAATTGATTTATGTAACCTTTATTACACGTAGTGGAAGGGCCATATCCTTCCAGGCATTGGCACCCTACGCCACTGGTGCCATATTCAGGCCATTGTGAAGAAAAGTCAATGTACATTAGTGCCTACAAGAAATTTAATTATCTTGTTGTATGTATCACTACTTAAAGTGCATTGCGTGCACTCGTCTTGAGATGTTCACAATAAGATGTTGCAAGTGGGTAATTCCGGCTATTCCATTTTATTCGTTGAAATGAAAGATTTCAGTGAGAGCTTCCCAAAAATCTGCTACATGTGGGGTATCCGATGATTGGAAGTGAGCAAAAACGAGTGGTGATGGTGGGGGGTCTCTCCGCTCCTCAAAACAGATAATGACGTCACGCAGGATCTTCTCACCCGTTTTACAGCCAACCTATGAAAATTTTGAGCTGAAAATTGGAATTAAGGGTTTTCTTCAAAGGTGCTGAATCCGAATTTGGAGTCGAAAAACAAAATTACGACACACCGGACTTCCCCAATGGTTTAGTACTTTCGACCGCTGTTATCATCATTGTAGCCCTGAAGATAAATTAGTCGAAACGTTGGCGAGAGAAACTTAAGCGATTATTCAAACCCAAAACGACATCAACTCCCACAGTTACAATTTGGTTATTCGTAGTTTATGATCGTAGGGATAAAGGAAAGTAAGAGCAGTAAAAAGTAAAATGGATAAAACTATTTATTACAGTAGGTCAATAAAAATTCGATGCTATTTCATTGTGAAAGATGCTTCGACAGGGTTTACAAGAAGAGAGGGCAATAAATTAGCGATATCACGGTCTGCTTCCATCTACAGGCTTTCCATTGATGTAATGGAAGGGTTCGTGAGTGAGTGCTCTCAAATACGACAAATGAGATAAGGTGATGAAGTCTTTCACGCACGCCACAGCGATTTCTCTGGACGTCGTGTAGTTCCTCTCTACCCAATTGGAGACTGTGATGCCTGCACTGTGGACGGCCGTGAAGAAGCCGTCGCAGATGACCGGACTTCCAGAGTCTCCAGCTCGTGTGGCTGAGAGCTCAGCTCCGTGGTGCATGCTGCATAACATGCAGGCGTGTCTGTCGACGGTGCATTGCCGATTACATTGGATGTACCTGGAAATTAACAGGAAACGAGCATTTGAGGATATGAGGTTTACCTCTCATCTAACGATTTCTGGATTATTAGAGGACTCTGCATGGTGCTGGACTCCTTGACAGGTACCGTGTGTGGGTAAGCCAGTGGGATGTAGTAGATTGAACAATTTGGAGAAATTGTAATCCTAGTGCCTCACAATCCTAGTGAGGTACAGGAAATGCAGCCAATTCATCTTAGGTACCTATATATACTAACTGATGTGTTGTACTGAACAGAATGCACATACCCATAAACCATACGCTCACGTACGACTAACTTGCATTGCTAAGACTTTGACATTGGAATCCCTTCAGCAGAGAGAACCTGCTTGCCAAGTACGTGGATCATTGTATGGGGAAGGAAAACTTACTATTCATTAGTTCACAATTTAATCACTAGAGAGCATAGCTAAAAAGAGACTTTCTACAAATGAGCACAATCCAGCAGAAAGATACTAGAAAACGCACATGTTAAACAGGAAGACCCGTCGAGGAAGGGCCACTGTGCAGCAGCAGCACAACAGCAACAGACGTTGAAAATGATTTACTGTCGATCAGGTTGAGTCTTCTTTATTATAACAGGTAGAAAAAGTGGCCAACTGTCCAAATAATACCACGCTAATCAATTTCATATCCACTCTTCGATTAAGGACCCCCTCAATACTTAAATATAAATCAAGCTACTATTGCTAATATATTACAATAGTCACCTGAACGAATGTTGGAGTGTTTCGGGCAAGTATGTATTAGCGAAAGCAGCGAAACCCTTATTGGATCGTATAGACCCTGGAATTGAAGGCCTTAGAGCATAGCCCCAGCCAACGAACAGGCATGCTTTGATCATCTTCATCATACTGTACAAGTGATCTTCCATTGAGAAATACGGTGCAACAGGTGCCACTTGCACCTCCTTGAACGAAAAGAACACTTTTAGATTTTTCGAAAATAGTGAAGCATAATAGCTATAGCATAATAATGAGCATGTATATTCAGGGTTGCCACAAGTGCGCTCCAACCGTTGTTGCATTAGTTTTGTGTTGTAATAAACGCAAAAATATGTGTATATAGGTAAATGGTGGTTGTTAATCATTTGGAGGAAACCTGCACTTGTCCTCTGAAAATGATTGACTAAAAACATAGTAGCGGTAGTGGTAGAAACGGATGAAAATTTTCGTGGATTGTTTAATTTGGCCGAATCTCAATAACCTTGGCACCCCAACTTTTTCCTGATTTCCCTGACCACTTTCTTTTTCCCTGACTCTTCCAGGCTTTAAAGGTTTTCCATAAGGACAAATGGACCCTGTATAAGGACAAATTAGCTTCAAAGAACTCTACACAAGAACGAATGCACTTCCCCCCTTCTGCTTTCTTGTAGCAAGATTAGACTTCAGAAGAATGTTCTGAACTGTTAGAATGATAGAACTGTTAGAACTGAATGTTAGACTTGTGAAGAATGTTCATCTATTGTAGAACTTCGGTACCTAAGTAGTACCCACATTAATTTCAATAATTTTGTCTCTAGATTGTGGAGGAAGATCGTCAGAGGGGACTTACGTTATTCAGTTCAAAGGGGAAACAAGTTTTGACGAGACCGACGTCCAGTTCGTAATAATCTTCCGCCCAAAGCTCCGGTTGTGCTACTGCTTCTCTTACTGCGCACAGATGATGCACGAAGAATTTGGCCGCGTGGCGCCTCTGAGGAGCTTTCATCCGCGATGTTGGGTGTCCAGCGAATATCGTCATAGCGTTGTGCAGAGTGTGCTGGACGACGACTTGTTTCCGGTAAATTATTGGGTCGCCACCCTGAAGTATTTTGTTATGTATCCTGTAGTTAGTAAAAAAAAGTTCCATTCAAGCAGTAGTTGATGAGCGAATTTTCGAAGAATTATTTTAAACGATTTTGAGAGTGATTCTCACAGGAAATTTTGCGCTGATTCCAAATATACCATAATATGTTCAAGATGGTAATTTACATCAAGAAGCTCAAAGAACACGTATTTTGACCCTCATTTTTCAAAATTTGACCACTTTTGTACTATTACCATTCGAGTACTCAAGGGCAATGGGTTGTAGGCCATATAGGAAACTAAGTATAAACTCGAGTAGGTATGTAGACAGGTAACAGAACCGCTCATACGTCTGCCAAGTTGGGTGGGCTTCCTCACATTTTGTAACATGGACGGAGGTAGTTCCGAAGTTAGACAACTAATTTCAAGTTCGCACCTGCGCAGTAGCTATAATTGACCCATTTTGACGATATTCGTATATAATAGGGAGTCGACTAGGAGTCAGCTCCCAACTACCTTACGAATTTCAGCGAAATCGACCAATTAGTAACACAAGAAACCGAAGTTCCAGGAAATTCACGATTGCGCATGTGCACAGGCTAATATTAGTCCGATAGCGATGAAATTGATAGATGCTGACTCAAACAATCCCTCAAAACTGTCAAAATCTGACCATAATTTCGTATAGTTTTGCCTGTGACAAGAAGACACTTAACCAAAATTGTTTAGAAAGCTTTGAAACGCAAAAATCAAGTTGAAATTTTGATTTTGGCTAATATTTTGCTGAACAATTGAGGTAAATCTAAGCAATAATTAGAAAGCAAGCCTAATAATTAGGAAAAATGCAATCAACACACAAAGATTCTCAAAATATGAGTTGGATGTAATGGTATGTCCAAAAATTCACTATTTTTCCACGGAGAGAATTTTTCAAAAATTTGCATTAGGTACCTACCTACTAAAATTTTGAAGCCATTGCAATAGCTTAATTTCCTTAGAAAATTCACCAAAAATTAAAATTAAAAATAAATTAAAGTTAAAATTAATTAAATTAATTAATTTAAATCAATCAATTAATTAATTGATTAAATTAATTTAAATGATTTAATTAATTAATTGAAATAAAACTAAGATTAAAATTATTATCGAGAAGCATTTCTTTGATTCTAACCCTGACTGAAACCCGATTAGACAACAGAAACATGGATCATGCAACCGACAAAAACACTATTTAAATACTTTCTATCATTTAATACGCACTACTATATTAATACTTAATACTATTTAAATACTTACCTACCTACTGGAAAGCAATAAATTCAAATGTCACCATTACCTGTCGTCTATGTAAGGGGGGATGTTCCCCAGAGTGAGGTTTTCCCGTATCGGCGGAGGATTGGAGTACCAGTCTTCAAAAGTCACGCAGTGACAGGCCGTCAAGACGAAGTCCTCGGTGATGAGCGACCCACCGCAGACGTGCTCGTGCTCGCAATCCATCAACTTGTGGTCGAATTGTTCCGAAATGCACGCGTGAGTGCGCTGCAGCGAAACCACGAACTGAGTGTTGTAGAATTCGTGACTCGGCAAATCGCGTCCACCGATTATCCTCTTGGATCTTTTGTGAGCATCCACGGACGCAAAAATACACAAATAGACAGATAAACAACGCACCACGATTTGTTTCATGGTTAACCAATTTTTTGTTCGCTCCACAAGTCTATGCCTGCCGAGCTCTTCAGTGTTCCTGGACGCCCGAGATTCTCCTCTTCTCGGAGAGAACGAAAGAGAGAACAAAGAGAGAGCAAAATCTACAAACTAGGAAAAGGAACAGCACAAGATACAACTGTCATCAGCGTCAGTGATCAGTGATCACGCACAAAGCAGTCAAGCAGGACAGCTGTCAGGTGTCGCAGCTGTCAGTGATCACGCACAAAGTTAAGGCTGTCCCTCTCAGCTGTTTCCGGTGGCTGTTATTAGGTGATGATCCAAATTAGCTATTTAAGGAGCGGACGTTAAAAACCGATTCTGGGGTTTCTGTCTAACTTTGAATTTGAAGCTTGTACTCAGTAGGTACCTACCGTTCAATTTGAATAAAGAAAATTATGCCGAAATTCGCACTGAAACCAAGAAAAAAAGTTCCATTCATGCAGCATGAGTTGGTGAGCGAATTTTCAAAGAATAATTTTAACTGAATTGGTGAGTGGTTCTTATAGGAAATTTCACGCTGATTCCGAATATATCATAATACATAATATGCATTATCATATTATGTTCCCATGTTTAAGATGGTAGTTCACACCAAAAACCTTTAAAAAAACGCATTTTTTTTAAAGCGATTTTTGACTCTAAATTTTCAAAATTTGACCCCTTGGAGTACTCCAAAAATTTTGGCCAACGAACTCATCCTTACTCTTGACATTATTATTATTTTTTATATTTATTATTATTACTAAAAAATTATTTTGTTACGATCTGGAATATGCCTGGAACAACATTTATTCTTGTTCCGGTCCGGAACGATACTTTTTTGTTCCGACCTTGATTTTGATCTGGTTCGAATGGATTCAGGAAGGAACGAAACTAAAGGAATCCCCGGAACGATATTTTCAAGCCATGCTTGGTAAACTTGATAATACAGGCAGAAGCGAAACGTGGATGATAAGAGCTAAACCCCGGGTTTAGATTACTAATATAAAGGAGGAAAAAAGGAGTTTTAAAACCAAGCGAAAGCTGTTTATTAGAGTACCTAGGTATACCTTCAACAAAAACCGGTGCTTTTTCATTATAAAACATGCTTCAAAAAAATGAAAAATAGTTCCTAGGACGACGTCAATAAGGACAATGCACGTAGTTGTGTTAATGACAAATAAAGAGGCAGTATATCACATTGTCCAACTATTTTGCTACTGCCCTTCTACAGGCTCTCCGTTGACGTAATGAAAGGGCAAATGGGTGAGTGATCTCAAATAAGACAAATGTCCTTCGCTGATGAAATCTTTCACGCACGCGACCGCGATTTCTTTGCCAATAGTGTAGTTCCTCTGAAACCAACCTGAGTACCTAAGTCCTCGAGAGTGGACGGCCGTGAAGAAGCCATCGCAGATAAGCGGACTCCCGGAGTCTCCCTTGACGAGGATCACCAACTTAGCACCGTGGTGGCTGGTGCATAACATGCAGGCGTGTTTATTCAAAGTGCAGTCTCTATTACATTGAATGTACCTGCAAACCACCAGAAGAGGCGCATATTATAAGATTAGTGGCTCAGATTTAACAATTTCTGGTGCTGGACTACTGAGAGGTAACCGATTGTGTGTAATTCATTACATAAAGCCGAATAAAGAGCATCCACGAACGATATCCAAACTATGCTCTGCAACCATGCTACGATGGAGGGGGTAAGTCCAGCTGATGCCCATACAGCATTAGATTCCCCTCCAACCAGCTTCAAGAAGGGTAAGGTGAATGTGACGGTTTGAACCCCTTCGGGATTGCCATTGATCAAAATGATACGATAAATCTCCTTTACTGTCACACTGTCTCCTTTAAAACATACTTCTCAGTTTAGTCAGCATAATTATGATGGTTTAATGTTAAAACAAGGCCTGAAAGTAGTATGAAGTTCTGATTCAGTAAAAGACATCCAAAAAACTTCAAGGTGACTAGCCTCCATCGTAATGCCACTTCTGCATTTATTTAATATTGGAAAACTGTACTCCTATGAGTAGAAAGGCGAAAATTGATGAGTAAATAATGAGGAAAAAGGTAGTCACAGATTCTGTTCTAAGAGAATAACATATTGGACCACCTCCAGGAGAAAACTCTCCTCCATTGAAAGTGATGGAACTACAGTGGATTTTAATTTACCCAACAAGAGGTGTTTACGCCTCACATCCTACATCTTATCGTTGACTATTAAGAATATCGATCATGTAGTGAAGTGTCCGTGTTT
>JAEMON010000012.1:2005293-2018765 GCA_030264115.1 Lygus lineolaris
TTATTGAAATTAGGTACTTACCTCTTAATATTAATAATTGTGTTAATGATTCGTTTCACATTCTGACAACAACGGAGGGTGGGTTATAAAATAGGTTGTACCTATCCTATAGTGAGGTAAAAAGCAAAAGGTAAAGACATGAAAATGTCCCAATGCGTTGCAGACTCGTATGCAAGCGTTTTTTATTTTTAAAGAGAATATTGTCAAATTTAATAATTTCATACTTTTTCCGAAAATTTTGAGACCTGGAGGACTGAATCTATTCTCTTACCTACAAGTCCATCCTAGTACGAATTCTCTTTGAAAATCATTTTCGTACGTTTATCAAAATAGTGGCTTAATATTGGAGGCGGAAGGGCACGACATGAAAAATACCAAATAAATTACAAGAAATAGAGGGGGATACGCCCTAACTACCTTACGCCAATTTTCGGGGATAAGAATTGTGAAGGAGGTGGGGAGTGAGGTACGGATGGGATAAGTGGAAGTGGGCCGTTGAGGTGTTTCATGAATTCAGGCATGTGCCGAGCAAGTCGCGGGTGGTGACGCCACGGAGTTCTTCTACCGACATACCTAGGGCAAGTAACTCCAAGATACGTCCACAGCTGCAACTCGGATGTTTCAAAGTGTTTTTGGGTTGAAACCATACTCCAATCAAGAACACCGTGAATGGGAATTAAATTAATGTAGTCATTATTCCTCAAGGGGCAAAATCCATCGTCAGTCCTAGTTGGTTCTATGCTTCAGTAGGGTTTGATTGCTAGTAGAGAAAAAATAGTTTTAAAATCAAACAAAAAAATGTTCTGTTTATTAGAGTACATACCTTCATCAAAATCCGATGATATTTCATTATAAAACATGCTTATGAACAATTAAATCAGCAGTATCATCACTGTCTGAGTAGGTACTTTGCTACTGCCCTGGTACAGGCTCTCCATTGATGTAATGAAAGGGTCTATGAGTGAGTGATCTCAGATAAGACAAGTGTCCTTCGCTGATGAAATCTTTCACGCACGCCACCGCGATGTGTTTGGCCGTAGTGTAGTTTCTCGCTAGCCAACCTGAGATCACGAGACCTCGAGAGTGGACAGCTGTAAGGAAGCCATCGCAGATAAGCGGACTCCCTGAGTCTCCCTTCCGCGTGGCTGCCATCTTAGGCCCGTGGTGCCTGGAGCATAACATGCAGGCGTGTCTATCTAAGGTGCACTCCCTATTACATTGGATGTACCTGCAATTTAACAGGAAACGATGTTAACTTGATGTTCGATTTTCGAAACTCGAGGGATCATGAGGCTCCTACATTTTTCCCTGTCGAATGGTCGAAAATCGAAGTGCGTGTAGCGCTCCTTGCGGCATCTAGCGAAGGCCATATCAGGATATCAGTGTTATCACCTAACCTGTTATCAATAGTCGTTTGTCAATATTGTCAGTTTTGCTTGTTTGTGCGTTTCGTAATTTATAATCATGCCGAGAAAAGGCCAGAAAGCGAAATGTATAGATTAAATTGTGAATTCATGACATTGTGATAGCGAGTGGTAGGACACGAGTGATAACGGAGAGAACTTCGTACGGCTACCGCTAGGATCGCTGCAGCATTCCGATATTCGACGTCGAATATCCAATTTACGACGCCTCCATCCCGTGGTAAATTCGAATCGTCGTAAATCGAATCGGAGCCAGGGCGCATGCGCATTAGGTCACTTCGTAAGTCCCAATTCGACGATTCGACGTCGTATATCCTGGACCATGAATACCCCTTATGTGGCTCTCATCTAACAATTTCCAGTCCTGGGCTCCTAATAAGTATCCATGTGTGTGAGTGTATACGCCAGTATGCAGCTATACACTCAGAAACATAATAGTACCTACTTATTTTTTGTGAATCGGTCGACCGTTAAGATATATGTTTTCTCTTCAAATTAGCCAGGATGCGGACAAGTGGCTGATCCACATACCTACCTAAAACCTAATAGGTTTGTTCCAAGCAAAGTTTGTGTAGGTCACTGGATAACTCTTAGAAAGTTCAGTTTGAAGGTGAGGTCACGAATAAACGCTGACTGGTTGGAACGACGTATACAATCAGAACACTGTTTTCTAGAAAACATTACCAGAAAAAGGGGTACATTGAGAAAGAGATAGAGAGAGAGAGAGTGAGAGAGAATAACTCAAGATCACACGGAAAAAACGAACCCTAAAGTCATGTGAAGAGTGTGTAGTTACACACTCATCAGGTAGGCACAATTCACTTTCGTGACGTCACTAGAAACGACACAGACCACCACAAAGGTTCCTCTTCTAAAAATTATTTTTCTGCATAACCTACTTAAACCAAACTTGCTAGGAACAAATCTTTAGGTGGCGCAGAAAGCTTGTCCAGGCCTAGATGCAGGGCAGCTCAGTTAAGAAAAATTAGGTACCGACCTACTTGTTGCATTTTTTTTGCCATTATCTCCCTCTCTTATTATTTGTAACAAAACTGATGATAACAAAGGAACGGGTGAAACAGTGAGGTTCTTCAAGGTATGATGATTTAGGCCTGGCCGAAGCTGTATCTGAAAGCAATGCCAGAGGCTCAATAGGAAACTGTTAGCGTACCTACTTATCCTCCTTTCAATGGTAAGTTTTTTCCGTTGCAGTAGCTTCATTTTCATCGAAAATTCCCTAACAGAAAGTCACTTGTTCAAGCTGTCCACTGGAGGTGACTGAAAATGGCCAAGGAAGATGTGTTGGGTCAAATAGGAGCCACATTGACAGGAGCTATAGCCAACTGGTGCTAGACCAACAGCTCATCAGAACCATTTATCATCTCTAGTTTCAGTCACTGTACCCTGTGGAGAGGAAAGGGGGGGTTCATCCTATTTATATCCCCAGAAGAGAGTATTGGCTGCCCTAGGCTGTTAACATTTTCACTTCGATGGAATAAGTAGTTGGTAGCTTACGTATAGGAGTAACATAACTACTCTTGTGGTACATTATGTGGTAAATCTCTGAAAATGCCTTTGTATACTTAGAAAGGAACAAGATCATCACCCTAAGCCTAAGGTGTTACTCCTATGGAGCCACAAGCTTCCTCTCTCTCTCTCTCTCCCTCTCTCTCTTCTTTGGTTGGATCCCAGGAACTAGAAACCTTCCATGACGGAGTTCCTCCAAATATTTGAATTCGAATAAGTGAATGTATTGAGACAGTTACCTGAACATGTGTTGGAGCACATCAGGGAGGACTGAGTTGAAGGAAAATCCACGTGTTATTTCTTTTGTGGCCCTATTGAGAGCCCAGCCCCAGCCAACGAACAGACATGTGGCAGATTTATCCACCATGAGATGTAGGTGGTCTTCCATAAGGTTCAACGGTTTAAGGGGTGCCAACTGCACGTCCTTGAGCAAAATAAACACTCATTGTTTCAACCATGAAATCGATTGTATCACATATTATGTTACCCCTAACAGATTTATTCTACTGAGGGCTGCCTTTTCACACAACTCACAGCTCAAACCCTTTCATACTACCAACCTGGATCAATGACGTGAATTAGTGTAAAGGAAGATGTGGCAAGAGAGTACCTAGTTCATAACCATAACCATCATTGATCCCCACGCCAACGAACAGGCATGTGGCAGATTTACCCACCATGCGATGTACAAAAGTAGTTGCTCTTCCATTTTATTCCTCGGATTAAGGGGTGCCAACTGAAACTGTACATCCTTGAATGGAGTGTACTACGGCATTTGTTGTTTCATCAAGAAAATCGATGAAGTTTTATTATATTTAATCCCAAACGAATTTCATTCAATACCTACATTACTAGTACACAACAATTATTAAATCTACCTATTTTTTGCTAGTTATTTACCTACATGGTGTTATGTGGAGATCACAAGCACTGTATTTTCATTTCTGAAAAAATTTTAATCGCCGTATGTTCAATTCTGAAAAAATTTTAATCGCCGTATGTTCAATTATGAAAAATTTTTAATCAAAGTATATTATATATATTTTTTTCGGTCTGGTTTGGTGCCTGTAGCGAAGAGCGAGGAATTCAAACTCTGAGAAGTTATTGTTTGTTACTGATGATGGCCTAACCGTCGAAATCCATTTAACTTTGTAACTCATTATTTTCGTGGAAATAGACTACGTTTTTCTATTTAACTCCGTTTTCTTTTTATTCTGAGAAGTCCTTCGAATCTCAAGAGTCTCCCACTCAAAGGGGTTCGAACGGGCCTGGTGCCTGATTTTGTGAGCTACGTCTAGAACTGATTGAAGGTGTGTACTGGACGCGTTTCGTGTCACTCAAGTAATTTCAGGGACCTTGCAGTTTGGGTGAGATCAACCCAATGCCAATACCGTCTTATATAATCTCTTACACGAGGAACAAGCTGATCTATTTCATACCTACCTACTATAAATGTCTGTCCTCTACCTTTAATTTATACTAGAACTAAATGGTCCAAGTAAAAATTTTTTGCGGGAGATGGATTCGAACCCTCAATCCCTAACGTCTTAGTTGGGAGAAGGGGCTATGTCCTCACGCCTCTACCGTCTGAGCCAGTCTGCCTCTTGATGATCCCGTGAGAAACAAGGGATCTCGACTTGCATCTTGACGATTCCTTTCAGAATCTAGGTTATTCAGAGTCCTAGCTGTTTCTTTTGATCACAATCTTTTGGATATTCAATGATGGTGAACTAACAAAAATGATTAATAAAATAACTAAGGATGATGAAATATCCGAGGTAAAATAATACAATTTATCCATTATTATTAAACTTAGGTTAATAGTTACTAACCCCTAATAATGTTGAAAGAAGGGAAATTATAGTTGGAAATTCATTTCATTGTTACATTTTAGTATAATTTATGATAATAATAGACGGATAATAATCTAATAATACAGGATAATATTGTGAATTTGAAAAGCTACTAAGAGTGGTAGGTTGACGGAGCACTCTAGCGACTGCTGGTTGAACTGTCTAGTTCTAAAAAATTTCGCCAGATAGCCCTACTATCAGAATCTGCACACATTTTCCTATGAAGTGGACCTTCCTTCTCCTTCTTCCATGGGTATACCTTCAATTATGTGCTCGGGTACTAATAATATTACACATTTCTATCAAACATGACGATATTATCTTTGTTACGATAACTGTCTCCATTATGCAAGCACACAAGGTTTTGTTGGGGTTCGTCGCATGCAATTTAAGTTGAAACGATAATCTAGAGCAGCGGTTTTCAAAGTGGGGGTCATGTAGACCTTACAGGGGGGTCGCGAGGTGTTATCACAAAACCGAAATTCGAACATAAATTTTCAATGTCTACAAAATATGTTACGTTCATAAATGTACCTCTACAATTATTATTATCAAACTTATTGGAATAATGTTATTTTTTGCAAAGCAGTGCAGCAAAGTTGAAATGGAATCTAATCTGTTGCCACCATCTGATCAAACGCCTGCGGTTCTGGGGTCAAAGAACACAGCCCCAGTACCAAAGAACATAGCCAGTACCTTCCTTCTTCGTATGTACTACATAAGTATCAGTCTAATTATTAGATTACTGCCACACGAGAAGTTGTATCAATACGATGAATGGCAGATTTTGTTGAGAGTAGGGGTCGAGCAAAACTCTGAACTAAGTAGAGGAGTCGCCAACCAAAAAGGTTTGAAAACCACTGATATAGAGGGCTGTGACAAATTCACATAGCTTTTAAAAATGCTCAGCAGCCTCTGGCAGGCAAATCAAGTTACGAAAAATATAAAGGGGTATTCATGGTCCAGGATATACGACGTCGAATGGTCGAATCGACGAATTGGGACTTTCGAAGTGAGCTAATGCGCATGCGCCCCAGCTCCGATTCGATTTACGACGATTCGAATTTACCACGGGCTAGAGGCGTCGTAAATCGGACGTCGAATATCGAAATGCTGCAGCGATCCTAGCGGTAGCCGTACGAAGTTCTCTCCGTTATCACTCGTGTCCTACCACTCGCTATCACAATTTCATGAATTCACAATTTCATATATACATTTCAATTTTTTGGCTTTTTCTCGGCATGATTAGGAATCACGATTAGGAATCACGCTCGATTTGACATCTATTCAAGAGGGGTACCTGTGCTCTACTGTTTCGTTGTTACTGCTCCAAGTTTGTTTTTCAAAAATCTAGCATTTCTAACTATTGAGCTGTTATTAAGCTGCCAAGAATATTTAGGATAAGCAGTTGTCTGCTTCTTGTGTTGGAAGTTTTGTTGTTCAGTTCACATTACGAGAATGGTAAATTAATAGTATTTTCGTTTTTCTAATTGCATTTCCGATAAGATTGTCACTTTAGCAGAAAAATTGTTAGCCTCAAAACCACGGAATTACGATACGTACAAACAAGATAACTGACAATAAAGACAAACGACTATTGATAACAGGTTAGGTGATAACACTGATATCCTGATATGGCCTTTGCCAGATGCCACAAGGAGCGCTACACGCACTTCGATTTTCGACCATTCGACAGGGAAAAATGTAGGAGCCTCATGATCCCTCGAGTTTCGAAAATCGAATATCAGATTCCATATTCGACGATTCGACGATCGAATCAGACCATGAATACCCCTATTAATTACTAATTCGCAGATAATCTCTTCTAGGAGACTTACTTTATTCAGGTGAAAGGGAAAACAAGTTTTCACGAGACCGATGTCTAGTTCGAAATAAAGCCCCGCCCAAAGCTCTGGGAATTCCATTTGCTCTCTATGAGCGCAGAGGTGGTGCACGAAGAATTTGGCCGCATGGCGTCTCTGAGGGGTTCTCTTCAGTGAAGCGTGTCCAGCGAACATCGTCAAATGGTTGTGCAGTATGTGCTCGACTCTGACTCCTCTTCGATGAACCAGTGGGTCCCCTTGTGTCCTCGGTCTGTTGTATATCCTGAAGTTATGGAGAGGACAGGCACGTTATGGACTATTTCAGTAGGCCATAGGACACAAGGAATACCCTTGAGTAGGACTGCAATATTTTATTGGCTCAAATTTGGGTTCGTGGTTTTAAATTCCTTTACCCAATTCTTTCGTAACCATAATTATATTTATATGTTAGGTATAATAAAAGTGATATTCAATTTTGTTGGAACCCCTTGGAACTGCAACCAACTGTTAGTAATTCGATCTTCACGGTATTTAGCACGCCCATCCACGTAAAAGGAAGTTATACTAACTTTCTCCGTACTATTAGTACTGTTGTGAATGAAAGCTCATCCTTCAGCAGAAATGAGAGACAGACACCAGGTCTTCGGTGGCCGAGGTCGTTAGTTGATGGGTTATAGCGGAATCCATCAGACTTCGCTGTGACAATAAGGTTCGAACCCCCTCGAAGTTCCTTATTTTTTTAACGATTTCCCGTCCACAACAAGTGGCGCAGTCGGTAGGACTCGATAATCGAAACAATCCTCCAACTCCCAAAAAGGCGCACACGACTGCAATAAGTTTCATAATTCATTTCTCTCTCATTTCTGCTTACATCACAAAAAGCTTCTCAGGATCACATCTCTTAAAATCGCAGTGTCTCCGAGTGACTAAAAGTGACTGGCGTCGGCCCTGCGTCAGCACTATGAGCACTAGCACTCACACTCCAGTAAGGTCAGGATGTTCAGCTACCTTGAGTCCGGGAGGCCTCAAATTTGGCTCAGGGAGATGTTGTGAACGAAAGCTCATCCTTAGCAGAAATGAGAGACAGACACCAGGTCTTTGGTGGCCAGGTCTTAGTTGAAGAGTTATTGCGGAATCCATCAGATTTCGCTGTGACAATAAGGTTCGAACCCCCTCGAAGTTCCTTAATTTTTTAACAATTCCCCGTCCACAACAGTACTACAATAATAGAATTTGCTTTGACAGAGAAAACTCGAAAATTGTCACGAAACCCTGTTACGCAACCGATAAACAAAGCAGTTGTTAGCAAGTTTCTGGTGCTTTTCACGTAGAACCTACAGTTTCAAGTGAATAATAACTTCCTCATTTTCCACCCCATTTTCACGTCTTTGCTTTGGCACATAAACTCAAAATTTGCTTAGGCAGAAAAAAAAATCGAAAATTGTCATGAAAACCTGTAAGCGAAATTGTTACGAAACCCCGATAAACAAAGCAGTTGGCAGTAAAGTTTCTGGTGATTTTCACGTACCACCAATCGTTTCTAGGGAAAAATAACTTCCAAATTGTCCACAAAAATCGTACACGACTCGTCAAGCTTTTAGGTATGTATTACACATCACACCACATCTCACGCTGCCAATTTTCCCCTCCTTCCACATCCTTCACAGAACTACTGGTACGTAGGTAAACAAATAAAGTTGGAGGAGTTATCACTTTGGCAATGTTATAGGTACCTTCACAACACTATGAAGCTAGCTAATGGAAGCATGTTCCATGTTTTTTAAATTTTAGCCGGCAGGCATAAAGTAGAACTAACCAGGGGTGCAGGGAGCTGGCCTCCTGCCGAGGTGCGGAAAAGTAAATATGTAAAATAAAATAAAGGTAACCTAACACTGGGTTTTGGGGAGTAAATAGATAGATAAGTAACATGATTGCGTAAAATGAGCTTTTACAGTGTCATTACTACCTGTCGTCTAGGTAAGGAGGGATCTCCCCTAGGGTGAGGTTTGTCCTGAGAGGCGGAAAATCCCAGTACCAGTCTTCATAAACCAAACAGTGGCAGGCCGTCAAGACGAAGTCTGCGGTGATGAGCGAACCACCACAGACATGGCTATTTTGGCAATCCAAAAGCTTGTGATCGAATTCTTCCGTGATGCAGCTGTGAGTCTGCTGCATCGAAACCACGAATTGAGTGTTGTAAAATTTGTGATCCGGCAAATCACGTCCACCGATTATTCTTTTCGTTCTTCCGTGAGCATTCACACACGCCAATGTACACAAATATAAACTTAAGCACTGTATCACGAGTTTCTTCATGGCAATTCACTTAATCGTTAGCACCACGAGACTGTTCTGGGCTCATCAATGCTTCTACAACCACGAGATTGTGTTATCCTCGTCCCAATCAACAAATAATAATACTATGAACAAGGCATCAGAGCTATGATCAGAGAAGTACAGGCGCTTGAGCTGATTTTTCTTGTTCTTGCACAAGGCTGAAGGCTGAAGCTGTTGTCTAGTGTTGCTGTTTCCTCTTTGGTGTGGTGTGGTGTTCTGTTCTTTTCTTCTGTCACTTCTTCTTTGGTTCCAGCTAAGCCCACCAGCTGGTATTTATGGCGGCAGTTGAAGTGTTTATTGGAGTGTCCAAATTATTTAGCTAGGTAGGTACTTATGGAAGGAACATGAAAGTAGCGTTTACCTGAGTCAAAGTCAAGGACCCTTAATAATGAGGTATATTATTATTAGTTATTATTGTGAACTTTCTTAAAAGACATAAATGTATTATATATACATGTTTCATTCTAGATCACTAAAATAGTCTCCATCAAGCAAACACTGTGCACCAATGGTCCGAAAGTTGTTTTATCATTCATTATTATGAGCAGGAATTTGAAGGAACAACACCAAATAATGTTTTCTAATGCTTTTCACGTACAAACAATCATTGCTGGCCAGTTAATAAGTACCTACTGGTATCCGTGATCTACTCAAGTTGATCTTTAACGTTTTTATCCACCCTTCTTTTTACCTGAAGGTTACTAGAAGATTAAGTGATTTGTTTTCATGCAAAGTGTGACACAGTGGAGACCTGATGACATTTTGTACCTGTTAAACTTAACGTGATATTTGTTTCCTCTGCCAGCTCATCAAAACCTCTGTTTGAAAAACCAACGAAATTACGGTACCTACAGTAAAGTGCCGACCAGGGTAGAGAAAAATTGTAAAATATTCATTTGGTTGTCTTTCACTTATGAAATTTTATTTTGCCATTTCTTCCACCCTTCAGGTCAAGTAAGGAAATTAAAATCTTGAGAATGGATGTTACTGAGTATTGGCGGAGTTGGCTGAGGCAATGAACATGCTCGATTTGAGGCAATGAACACGCTCGACTTGACATCTGTTCAAGACGGTTACCCATGCACTCTGGTGAGCAAATTGTTCAACTTCGAGCTGCTCCTACATTCCCAATCTGGTGAAACCACACAAATTTGAGAAGGCTTTTCTGGCTGAATGGCGGCACGGAGGGAGGTCGATTTGATATCTGTTGAAGAGGGGTACGTACCTACCTATGCAATCTGGTGAGCAAATGGTTAACTTCGAGCTGCTCCTACATTCCCAATCTGGTGAAACCACACAAATTTGACAAGGCTTTTCTAGCTGGATGGCGGCACGCAGACGGAGGGAACACGCTCAATTTGACATCTGCTCAAGAGGGGTGCCTATGCACTCTGGTGAGAAAAAGTTAAGAACATTGGCAAAGTATTAGGGAAAGTGGAAGAAGTTTGGAAATTATGCAAATTAGTTTATTAGAGTATACCTAAAGAATACTTCTCTATAAAAAATGCTTCAAAATAATGACAAATTAATCAGCAGTATCACTACTGCCTGAGTTGGTTTCTTGCTACTGCCCTGGTAAAGGCTTTCCATTTACGTAGTGAAAGGGCAAATGAGAGAGTGATCTCAGATACGACAAATGTCTATTGGTGATGAAATCTTTCACGCAAGCCACAGCGATTTGTTTGGCGATGGTGTAGTTCCTCTGTATCCAAGTTGTTGATGAGCTGATTCCTACAGAGTGGACAGCCGTGACGTAGCCGTCACAGATAAGTGGACTCCCAGAGTCTCCCTTGCGCGTGACTGCCAACTTAGGCCCGTGGTGCCTGGTGCATAATATACAGTTGAGTCTCCTCAAGGTACAGTCCCTATTACATTGAATGAACCTGCAAATTAACAGGAAACGCGATAATGAGACTATGTGGCTCTCGTTCACCAATTTTTGGTGCTTGACTCCTGATTGGTATTTGTGTGTGTGTATCTATTCGTGTAAGCCAGTACCTATTAAAACAAACATATCTATTGCATATATGTGTACATAACCAAAACTCTTGTTGGAAGATGGAAGTTCTCGAGAAAAGCTCCATTTAGCGCTAATTTTCAAGCATTTATCAACTCGTCTACAATTCCGACGTCACTCTCTCGAGTGATACGTAGAAGGCGTTGGAAAGACATGTACGTTCATGTCATCACTTGTTCGTCAAGCCTACCTTTTTTATCTCGTAGTATCTGTGAGCTGGGTTGTTCGTTTTAATAAAAAGTCTCTCATTCAGTGCGGTTTAATATAACATAAAACCCTTTATAACAACAGAGGGGCGATGGTACGTTTCTGCAGGATTTTCCACGCAGAGCTGCTCAGGCCAGCTTTTTGGCAACCACGGCCTGCTCCTTACCCCTTCTTCCATTTGCAGGACTGAATTTCGTACATACTATAGTTTTAAAACGAATGACTGAATGATGAATTCTTATTGAATGAGCTGTTGGGACAGATTGAATTAGAACATGTTCTTAATGTGAGATACATAAAGTCGCATCTAATTATTGTTAATTAAAATGAGGATTTGATCATTGTTTCAGGAAATGGTCGTCCGCCAGTTATTCGTTTTAAAATCATTTCGCATAAAATTATGTCCTGCTAATGTAAAAAGCGTAAGGAACAGGCTCTGGTTGCAACAAAGCCAGCCTCAAAAGTTCTGCGATGAGCAGTTTCTGGAGTGGAAAATCCTGCAGAAACGGAAAATTACAAAATTCGCACATGAAAAGGTACACGAAACGGAAAACTGTGAAATTCGCGAGGATTTTCACTGAATAAGAACGTTTTGCACGGTAAATTACATCCTAAAATCAACGATTTTTTGCGCTGAGTCGCGCGAGGAGTGTGAGTGCAAGAAGAAAGAAAGGCGTACTGAAGAACATGGCGCCAGCTCACACCCATCAACACCAACACAGGGGGGCCAACATAGGAAACGGTCGAGGATATTGAGGAGTGGGGTGTAGGGAGGGAGGGATGAATCTCAAGGTGGGTCGAGCTGCAGCTCTGACCCCAAAATGTCCCATTGCCCCCAACTGAATCTACTTTTAAAAAGGTCAATATATTATTCCAAAACCTCCGCTAGGAGATATCGCGAAAACCGATACAAGTGCGAAAAAACCGTGGTTTTCCGAGCACCAAGAAAATTTGCCTGGGCTAATTTTGATGGTTACCTGAACATGTGTTGGAGAATGTCGGGCTGGTACATACTGAATCCCTGTTCTATTTCGTCTGCGCCGTACAGAGCAAAGCCCCAGCCAACGAACAGGCATGTGGCAGATAAATATGCCATTCGGTGAAGATGCTCTTCCATTTTGTCCCTCGGCTTAAGGGGTGCCAACTGTACGTCCTTGAACGAAATGTACAACGTACGCTTATTTATTTAACAGTAAAATCGAAATACAAGTTTGTGTACTTTTTTCTCCTTTGTGGAAAATGTATGCAGTTTTTTCTTTTGGTGGTGCTTGGCCAGTTTGAGCACATAGTAAGTCTCCATTTTTAACATTATTTTTTCCATTTCATCCTCTCAGCTCCAACGCCAGGTTCAGGCTCCACGGTGCAGGAGTAGACGACAAACAACTCAGATTTCCATAAACAATTTGAAATTCAGAAAGCGTCAGTATCTTCCATGAGCTAGCCTGGTCTGGAGAGGTGAGTCTTGAATGCTGTCTGGGAATTGTGCCTGGGAGGCAGAGCCCACAGACGAGCAAACCGAGTTACGAGTGTAATATAGCGCCCACAACCTGAATTAAACTTTTAGCAAATTGAATTCGACCTCATGCAAATGGAATTCAAACTTTCGCAAAAATTGAATTATAGTCTTTGGTCAATTCATGTCATTTTGGGATGAATTCAATCTCCGAAGGGATGAATTCAATCTCCGAAGGGATGAATTCAATCTCCGAAAGGTTGAATTCAGTTTGCGGAAGGTTCAATACAGGCTGCGAATGGTGGATATCACTACCTAGTTACTTAAGCACCATAATAATAAGTGGTAGAGGATATGTATTGTACCGTGGTTCCTGTTGGATACTGTACCTGAGGACAGGTACTACTTCCGAAGGGGTGAGTGATGTACCGGGAGAATCCAACAGGAACCACGGTACAGTATCATTAGTGCTTAAGATATCATCTTCCCAGGAGACTTACTCTATTCAGATGAAAGGGGAAACAGGTTTTCACGAGGCCGATGTCCAGTTCGTACTGAACGCCCCTCCAAAGCTTCGGGTATGCCTTTACCTCTCTGATAGCGCAGAGGTGGTGCACGAAGAATTTGGCCGCATGGCGTCTCTGAGGGGTTCTCTCCAGTGAAGCGTGTCCAGCGAATATCGCCATACCGTTGTGCAGCGTGTGCTCAACTCTGACTTCTCTCCGATGAACCAATGGGTCGCCTTGTACCCAGTGTTTGGTGTGCACTCTGAAGTTAGGGAGAGTAGACACTTTAAGGCTAAAGGGGACGACAGTTAAGAAAAGGACGAAA
>JAEMON010000012.1:2261586-2271754 GCA_030264115.1 Lygus lineolaris
AAGCTATGTGCCACACCCAACTTGGCAGACGTTTTTCTACTTCTACCACTCCGTCTTCACCTATTGTAGTTACGATTGCCACCCAGTTAGTCCCTGTTTGCCCTCTTCAAGCCATATGACCCCCCACGCATTTCTCCATGAAAAGCCGTCACAATAAAACCGTCACCGTCACCGTGATCCCTCGAAATAACCGTCTCGAGTCGGACTTTCAAATTCCCCGTTGAAGCCTCGACTCGCTCGTATTACTAAAGTGGTCCTTTCGCCGCGTCTTCAAACAAGTTCAGGTTCAGCTATTTACTGTTAGCCCTGCTTGTGACCTCCATCGATGCTCTCGGTCCCAATTTCTTCCTCATCCCGTGAATATTTTTTCAATATAAATATTTTCGCTGTAAATCGATCCACGTAATTGACCTGATTTAAAAGAAGATGGCATTAAGGGGCCAAGGACCCATGTAATTCAGTTTTTCATATTTTTCTCAGCCAATTTTCGTCCGATTTTGATGCGGTTTGCGGCATTCTTCTTGTAATTCAATTCTCTATGGAGAGCATCTATGTATAATTTAAAGTTCGTATTTTCGATTTTTTTTTTTCATGGAAATCCGTTTCAGACCATTTTAAAATGATTCCTGAAATTTAACCTTTTTATATATATATATATAAGTCACTCCAGACGATATCTGCCCGTGGAATCGAGATAAAAAATCCAAAAAATTTTTAAAATGTCAATAATATCAAAAGAAAGGATGAGTTCGTTGGCCAGAATTTTTGGAGTACTCCAAGGGGTCAAATTTTGAAAATTTAGAGTCAAAAAACGCAAAAAACCGTGTTTTCTGAGGTTTTAGGTGTGAATTACCATCTTAAACATAGGAACATATGGTATATTCGGAATCAGCGTGAAATTTCCTATAAGAATCACCCACCAAATCGGTTAAAATTATTCTTTGAAAATTCGCTCACCAACTCATGCTGCATGAATGGAACTTTTAAAAGTCAAATGGGCATTAAGGCACATAGACTCCGTAGAAAATAATAAAATATGAAAAATGCCGCCAACCGCAACAAAATCCTTTGGAAACTGGTCGAGAAAAATGTTAAAAACTGTGCAACGCTAAAATGGTTAGGGGAGGGGGTAGGGGGAGGTTATCCGTATTTTAAACTTATTGGTCCTAAGTAGTAATAATGTTATAGTGAGAGTTCTTATAAACCCTTCGGTAGCTGAGATTTAGACATTTTCGAGGACATTTTGGGCTCCGTCCCTTGCCCCCTTAAAATTTTCCAACTTTTCTCAGTCAATAATCGATCAATTTCAAATATGTTTTCGACATTCTTTCCATTTTTCAATTCTACAGGGCAACACACTATCAAAATTTTAAATTTAAAAACTTTCACATTTTGATATCAATTTGAAATTTTGAATGGGAAATTTTGATTGTGGGTTGCCCTGCAGAATTAAAAAAAATAATAATAATAAACCAAAATAGAAAGAATGCCGAAAACAGATTTGAAATTGATCGATTATTGGCTGAGGAAAGTTGGAAAAATGTTTTAACGGTGAAATGGTAACGGGGGGGGGTTACTTTTTTTTTAAACATATTGGCATGGAGTAGTAATAAGATTTGCAGTGAGAGTTAATGTAAACTCTATAATTCCCGAGATTTTATTTTATGATAGTTCACACCCTGGCCGGAAGGACCAATGTTCACCGTATGGACCTTCCCTCGAACTGCCATCTCAATTTCAGCAAACTTGGAGGATTGAGTGGACCATTTTATGGTGATTCGTCCATTCCGCGTAGATCTTGCGAGAGTTTTGAGTGGTTCAAACGCCGAAATTAGCCATCAGCCCCAAAAAATATTCTGTCAATTACAATTTCAGATGGAAAAAGTTCCATTCATGCAGCATGAGTTGATAAGCGAATTTTCAATGAATCATTTTCAACACATTTTGTGTGTGGTTCTTATAGGAAATTTCACGCTGATTCCGAACATACAATATGTTCCTATGTTTAGGATGGTAATTAACACAAAATTCCTTTTAAAAAAACACGTTTTTTGAACCTTAATTTACAAAATTTGACGCCTTGAGTACTCCCAAAATTCTGGCCTCCGAACTCATCCTTTCTTCTGTTATTATTGACATTTTAAAATTTTTCGGATTTTTTGTAGATAGATTCCAGGGTCAGATATCCTCTGGAGTGGTATTTATTTCCGGGGAAAGTTTTTAAAATTTTATTGCAATAGCTGAATTTTCGGAAAAAAAATTTTAAAATGCCAAAATAATAACAGAAGAAAGGATGAGTTCGGAGGCCAGAATTTTGGGAGTAATCAAGGGGTCAAATTTTGTAAATTAAGGTTAAAAAAACGTGTTTTTTAAAAAGGAATTTTGTGTTAGTTATCATCCTAAACATAGGAACATATACCTATTGTATGTTCGGAATCAGCGTGAAATTTCCTATACGAATTACCCACCAAATCGGGTAAAATTATTCTTTGAAAATTTCATTAACTCATGCTGCATGAATGGGACTTTTATTAACGAGTTTTTAGGAACCAATTATTTTTACCTCTTCTCCACCCTCTTCATGTCCTTGCTTGAAGTAAAATTCTAACGAAAATGAAATCCATTAGTTCAAAAAAATTTGGTATCAAATTATAAGAATAAACTCGGCAAAATGTTTGATTATTCAGCTACAAATTTTAGGAAATATGTACGTTTAGCAACCAATTCTTTGCATCCAATGATAACAGAATCAGAATCAAATTCTGGAAACAAATACATTTCTAGCAATGAATTTTAAGAGTCAGGTAATGCGATAACGAAATCAGGTAAGAAAGCCCCTCCAACCCGTTCCGGTTCGGTTGCAGATGCACGCAAGGTCCGTTGGACTGAGGAGGGGGTCGCCTCAGGTCAGGTTTCCAACCTGAAGACTCCAGTCAGTCAGGTTCAGTGATCCTCACAGAGAAGATAACTTCCTTTGTCCTCCGAGTCGTCCAACGAGGGTTTCTCGTCACATCGGGCGCCCCCTCGAGTTGCTCAGTTGCTCATAAATTCAATTCACGAATTATTAGTTAACCATTTACTCGTTTTGACGAACCAAACTCCCATCAAGTGCCTACAAAAGTTTTGAGATTACTTTCATAACATCAAGGTTTACATCAGTGTTGGGCAAACGCCATTTTTCTTAAATACTATCGTTTTTCGTTGTTACGAGGCTCTGACGACTCCATTTCCCATGTTCAACCGCACAGTGGTCCAGGATCGTCGAAAAGCGCTTAAAACTCAATATTTCTCGGATTATTGCAGCTGGAAACCTGAACTTCATCACATTCACAAGTCAAATGATCAAAATTAAGGTAATATAGAGAAAAAAGTTCCATTCATGCAGCATGAGTTGATGAGCGAATTTTCAAAGAATCATTTTAACCGATTTTGTGGGTGATTCTTATAGGAAAAGTTGATTCAAATTGGGAAACTGGAAGAGGGTCCCTTTAGTTTTTGGTAACGAAAATTCGCTATTTTCCCCTTATCCCAACCATTGCTTACGGGCTTGCGGGCGAAGTTATCATCCTGAAATTCTGGAAATAATATCCCCAGAAGGTAAGAAACACATATTTACAGGCAGCAACCATGGATGAAAAAAAATCTAAAAAATCCGAGTTTTAAGCTTTTTTGACGATCCTGGACCACTGCGAACTAGGGATGGAAGATCGAAATGGATCGATCTTTTCGGCCCGATTAATCGATTTTTAGATCGATCCCAATTTGCCAGAGAATCGAAAACATCGATCTTTTTGAGGACGATTTTCGATTCAATTCTTTGCTAGTGATGTGGAATCCCTACTTGGATTCCAATGGGCACAACTTGGGAACTTAACCAATGGGCTCACGACTTCACGTCCACAATCAGAGACAAACAACAACAATCCCCACTTGCCAGAGAATCGAAAAGATCGATCTTTTTGTGGACGTTTTTGTTACAATTGCTTACAAATTTTATCTTTCAAGTGATTCTAGTTGCCAAAATATCTTTTATTTTGTTTCAAAAGGCAATGTATAAATATTTTATTTCAAGCTGTGATTGAGGAGCACAAGAATGTTATTTGTGTCTGCCGATATTATGTAACTTTAACAATTTGTGTAGAATAATAACATTTTTACGAGCGAGAACAAATTTCATTTTGATGGGATAAATACCTTTCTACTTCCTATTTGTACACAAATATTTGTTTGTTATTTATTACTCAGAAAAACAACTCATCCAACCACATTCTTGACCAGAATTAGTAAAGAGAGGAGTTACAGCAGTAATTTGGAAAGCTTGAGCAAAATAGGGGAATCGAAAGATCGATTAATTTGATCCGAATCGCTCTATTCGAATCAAAACTTTCGATTAATCGATTCCCAAAAATCGATTCTTTTCATTTCGATCTCCATCCTAGGATCCTTGGAGCCGCCTGAGTCTCCACTGTGCAGCGTTTGCCCAACTGGTTGCCTGAACTACTTATTCCAAAAACACATTTTAGTGAACGGAATACAATCACCCCTGAACATGACGTATTCCGTGGACATCGAAACGCTGATACATTTAATTCGGGAACGCCCGTGCATTTGGGATAAAACGAGTATCGAGTACAGAGACAGAATCAAAATAGCCACCTCGTGGAGAGAAATATTCAGCGCCCTTCACGACGACTTTTACTTACTGCGGGAAAACGAAAAAATGGTGTTCGGTGAGTACCTTGAAATTCAACATACCACGTAAATTCGGACCTAAGTTCCCAAAGGATGTACCAGTCTTTTTTCCGGGCTCTTTACGTACACAAAAAAAATAAAATAAAATAAAAACATTCCATTCATGAGTTGGTGAGCGAATTTTCAAAGAACAATTTTAACCAATTTGGTGGGTGATTCTTATAGGAAATTTAACGCTGATTCCGAATATACCATATGTTCCTATGTTTAGGATGGTAATTCACACCAAAAACCTCAAAAAACACGTTTTTTTTAGAGCGATTTTCGATTAAATTTCCAAAATTTGACCCCTTGGAGTACTCCAAAAATTCTGGCCAACGAACTCATCCTTTCTTTTATCAATTATTGACATTTTAAGATTTTTTTTTTTTTTTTGATTTTTCATCTCGATATACATATATTATATAAACGAGTATTATATTTATCTGATATTTAAAAGGATTTCCATGAAGAAAATTTTCAAAAATCGCCGACTGGCACTGAACTTCGTTGTTTCAAAAGGGAACCCCATTTTCTATAGCAGATTCGGATTCTACGCCAATATTCATGTAAAATAGAAACCGATTTTTTTCCTCCATCACTTCCAAAATGAAGATTCCGATTACAATACTTTCCTTTCACCCTTCGGATCAGGAAAGTAAAAATTAGATGAAATTCCCGCCAAAAACAGTGATGAAATTTTGCAAATTTGCTTCAATTTTGAAATTTTGCAAATTTGCTTGAATTTTGAAATTTTGCAAATTTGCTTGAATTTTGAAATTTTGCAAATTTGCTTGAATTTTGAAATTTTGCAAATTTGCTTGAATTTTGAAATTTTGCAAATTTGCTTCAATTTTGAAATTTCGCAAATTTGCTTGAATTTTGAAATTTTGCAAATTTGCTTGAATTTTGCAAATTTGCTTGAATTTTGAAATTTTGCAAATTTGCTTCAATTTTGAAATTTTGGAAATTTTAAAAATTTAGGTCATTAAGCACGACTGAAATTATTATTTATTATTTATTATTTATTTTTTTCAGGTAACGAAGTTCAGAAGAAGTGGAACAATATTCGCGACTCATTTCGAAAATACGTGGTGCAGGTGAAACATTCAAGCGTGCCGATCACCAAGAAGTACGTTTATTACGAAAGGCTGAAATTTTTGAATAAAATTTACGATTTTGACGACTTGAAAACCAAAAAGAAGCCGACGTCGACGATCAAGTCAGAGTCCGACGACACTGAAAGCGACTATTGGGAGTCGCGATCAGGCTGCCACGATTACGGAGAGACGACGGGCGACGTCGGCGATCGAGTGCCCTTTTACCGATCGGACGCCCCTGAAGAGCAGGAATCAGCCGCGGTTGACGTCGACGACTTCGAGGCGATTACTGACCAGGCTGTGGCGTCGCTCAATCACGACCAGGCGTATCAGCCGTGGAAGAGGAGGAGGGCCGACGACGGGGCGACGACGTCGTCGACGCCGGCCGTCGAGGACTCTCACCTTCTGTTCTTCAAGGGGATCCTCCCGCATCTCAGAGACTTCAACGACGACGAGACCATCAGCTTCCAGATGGGAGTCCTCCAGCTGATCAAAGACACCAGGCAGAGCAGACCCAAACACTCCTCACCAGACAATCCATAATAAAATGCAATTTTCAAGACAAATTCACCTTTTAGAAATGAATGTGATAGTAAAAAGGTGAATTTTTAATGTGAATAAAATATATATACCTATCTATAATGTAAAAAGGCAAATTTTACTCGTAAACATTTTAATTCAACTAATAAAAACGATAATTCGACTTCGAAATTTATTACTTAGCTCTCTGCCCAGTTACCTAGGAACAGCATTTCAAACTATAGAGCCCTCAAATGTTCATGGAACAGGGCGTAACTAATTTAAAAGCTAAAAAACAAACAAATTTTTGGGGTACTCCAAGGGGTTGAGTTTTGAAATTATACGTGTTTTTTGAGGTTTTTGGTATAAATTACCATCTTAAATAGGAACACTTGGTATATTCGGAATAAGCGTGAAATTTCTTATAAGAATCATAAACAAATCGGTTAAAATGATTCTTTAAAAATTTGCTCATCAACTAATGCTGCATGAATGGAACTTTCTACAGTTAGTTAGACACCAGGCAGATTAGGCCCAAACACCCCACCAGACAATTAAAATAAAAATGAAATTTTCAAGCCAAATTCACCATTTAGAAATAAATGTGATAGTAAAAAAGGTGAATGTTTTATGTGAAGAAGAAAAAAAATTATATTGTAAAAAGGCAAATTTTACTCGTAGAAATGTTAATTTGACTAATAAAAACGATAATTCGACTTTGAAATTCATTACTTAGCTCCCTGCCCAGTTACCTAGGAAGCAGCTCTTCTAAATTGAGGCGTTTAGTATCAGAACCGGGTAACTCCACAAAACCCAATTTTACAGGAGAGGCAAAAGTTCATTTACGGCCAAGTTAAATTCATTAGCCAACACAATAGTTTCTCATGGTTTTAGTCCAGTTTTGAACCCAATATTTTGGGAGAATAAAGTTCTTTGGTCAAACTTGTGAAAAATGTGAAAAAACGAATTTTCGACATTTTGGAGTACTTAATCCGGTTTTGATACCTAACGCCTCAATTCCAAACTATAGAGAACTCAAATGATCATAAAACAGGGCGTAAATAATTTAAAAGCTATGAAACAAACAAGTTTTTGGAGTACTCCAAGGGGTCAAAATTTGAAAATTTGGGTGTTTTATGAGATTTTTGATATGAATTACCATCATAAACATAGGAACATTTGGTATATTCGGAATCAGCGTGAAATTTCTTATAAGAATCACAAACCAAATCGGTTACAATAATTTTTAAAAATTCGTTAATCAACTCATGCTGCATGAACGGAACTTTCTACAGTTGGAGCAGACCCAAACACTCCTCACCAGACAATCCATAATAAAATGAAATTTTAAAGCCAAATTCACCTTTTAGAAATAAATGTAATGGAAAACGTGAATTTAATATGGAAACAAGTAAATTATATAATGTAAAAAGGTAAATTTTACTCGTAAAAATGTTAATTAAACTAATAAACATGTTATTTCGACTGAAAAATTCATTACTTAATACCTGCCCAATTATTTAGAAAGCAGCTCTTCTATGAAGCAACTATGGAGCCCTAAAATGTTCATAAAACAGTGCGTAACTAATTTCAAAGCTATAAAACCAAAAAAATTTTGGAGTACTCCAACGTGTCAAATTTTGAGAATATTTTCAAATTGATATTTTTTGGGAATTTTTATTTGGAAATATGTCAAAGGTGGGAATATTTTGAGAGGTTTTTTGTGTAAATTACCATCTTAAACATAGGAACATATATATGGTACATTTGGAATCAGCGCGAAATTTCCAGTAAGAACCACCCACCAAATCGGTTAGAATGATTCTTTTAAAATTCGCTCATCAACTCATGCTGCATAAATGGAAGTTTTGAAGAAAATGAAGTTATTGCAATGGCTTCAAAATATCATGATGCAAATTTTTGAAAATTTTCTTTATGGAAATTCGTTTTCAGACCATTCTAAAATGCGACGGCGGTCCGTCCCTTCCCTGGTCACTAACTCATAGAGCCAGTCGGAGACCGCTCCACTGTGACTCAACCTCTATATTGTTTTACTTCCATAATTAATTTTACTTCCATACTTCCATGTAGTTCATTTTGATTTAGTTGGTGCCCTTGTGATTGTTAGAGTGGGGGAGAAGCCACTAACAGGCTCTCCTTCTCAATGATTCTCCTCTTCTGCCTTCAGCTTTCTAGCGAATCAGTGCTCCATTTTTCTTAAAAACTTTTCTTGCCTTTTCGGCCATCTTTGGGTATTTCAACCCCACGTGGATTTTCATCCAATTTTGATTTCACTTTTCTCAATTTTCCTTTTTTGGTGATTAAAGCCAGTGTTCATTTATTCAGTTTCTTTTTACAGCCAAAATTCAGGTTTGATTATTTTTCTTATTTTCCATTTTCCATTTTGCATTTTTTCCTACAGAGAGGAGGCATTTCATTTCTTGATTTTCAGTTTCATTATTACAATATATTTTCCCATATTTTTGGATTTTGTTTTCCCTTTTTTTCCTTTTTGGCTTCTGACCAATTTCATTTTGGATTTTTTTTTTTTTTTTAGGGTATTTTTCATACATACCCAGTTCTTTTCTCCTTCTGAGATCTTTAGTTTAGGTATTTTTATACCATTATTTTGATTAATACCATTTTGGTATTTTTTGAGCATCATTTTTGGTCTGGACTAACCATAAAAAGTCCTGGTAGCAGAACTCTGTTTTTATATGTAGAGTGGCGATTTTAAGGAATTAGAATTCCCACTCTCTTACAAAAACGATGTCACTCCCGACGATTTCTGACCGAGGAATCGTGCTAAATATTAAAAAAAAAAATTCAAAATGCAAAAATATCAAAAGGATGGATGAGTTCTTTGGCCAGAATTTTTGGAGTACTCCAAGGTGTCAAATTTTGAAAATTTAGATTCAAAAATCGCTTTAAAGAAAGTGTTTTTTTGTGTAAATTACAATATTAAACATAGGAACATAATATACATGGTATACCTGTACTATATTATGGTATATTCGAAATCAGCGTGAAATTTCCTATAAGAATCACCCACCAAATCGGGTAAAATCATTCTTTGAAAATTCACTCATCAACTCATGCTGCATGAATGGGACTTCTACAGTTAGTTCTCCTTCCTCCATGAAGGGTCAAATTCTGCAACTTCCGACGAAATCCACTTTGCCCCGGTTGATGGGAACTGATATTCCCACATTAGTCGAGTTGCGAATTGCTCTGTATAATTCAGTGGGGAAACTATTTGTTGTGCTGTCGCTGACTGAGCTATCGATTGTCGTGAGAAAGTGCGTCTCCCTCGCTTCACGACCGCGAGGGGAAACTTCCATTCATGGCTATCAGTCTATCACCATCACCCTATCACTATCACGCTGATCTCAATCTTCCCATCGTTCAATTTGTCCAATCGAGCGGTTCCGATCGCGACGTGGTACAAGTCCCATTCATGCAGCATTAGTTGATGAGCGAATTTTCAAAGAATAATTTCAACCGATTTGGTGAGTGATTCTTATAGGAAATTTCACGCTGATTCCGAATATACCATGTTCCTATGTTTAAGATGGTAATTTACACAAAAAAACTCAAAAACGCGTTTTTTTTAAAGCGATTTTTGACTCTAAATGTTCAAAATTTGAACCCTTGAAGTACTCCAATAATTCTGGTCAACGAACTTCAAATTTCTTTTGATATTATGACATTTTGAAGTTTTTTATTTTTAGCTCGATTCCTCGGTCAGATAACGTTTGGAATGACACATACATAAATATACATAACTAGCTGACCCGGCAGACGATGTTTTGCCATAT
>JAEMON010000012.1:2333446-2344449 GCA_030264115.1 Lygus lineolaris
CACTCTCCCGGACTTGTGACACGGCTCCATCTTGATTAACATCAATTAACCTATAGTGAAGAAGGCCCTGGGTTACAACGTTGCACTCCCCTCAGAGGGGACCGACATGGAGTTTGCCCCTACCACCCCAGCTCTTCAGTAGTACAAAACCACCATCATTTCATTTTCATTTCCACTATCATTTCAGCTCAGTAAATAAATAACCCACAAAACCCAAATAAATCACTGCTGATTGGAACTTGGTGCAGACCAAATAAAGTCAGTCCCACCATCCCATAGTGATTATTACTGCCGTAAAACCGTAAGGTTGTGGGTGAGGCAGGGACGATGTGGTTTTGTACTACTGAAGAGCTGGGGTGATAGGGCCAACCTCCATGTCGGTCCCCTCTGAGGGGAGTGCAACGTTGTAACCCTTGGCCTTCTTGACCATAGGTTAATTTATGTCAAGAAGGAGCCGTTTCACAAGTCCGGGAGTGTGCGGATATCGCATGGTTTTTCTCCCTATCATTGCATTATTTTATTATTGTATTACTGAGCAATAAATAACCCACAAAACCCAAATAAAAATATTTTTACATAAGGTATAGATAATGATGATGGTTAAAAAGTTTGTGCATTCAACGAAATTCGTTAGGGGTTATTTGGAATACACACTGTCGACACGACGGATTAAACAAAATGTTCATTTCGTTCAAGGAAGTGCAGTTGGCTCCTTTCAAACCGATGAACGAAATGGAAGAGCACCTACACCAACTGCAGGATCTATCCGCTACTTGCCTGTTCGTTGGTTGGGGACGAGCTCTGGAGAGGGGCATAACAACAATCAGTGAGGCATCCCTCTCTCGTACAATCAGTCCTGATATTCTCCAACACATGTTCAGGTGACTATCACAATTCACTACAACAGCTTATTTCAGTATTCGAATAATTGGAGAAACTCCTCCACTGAATGAGCGTTACCTGCGTATTTTTTTAAATTTTTAACACAGAAGCCTTGGACTAACTAGCAAGCACTTGCAAATTCAGTTTCGATTTTTAAGAAATCGTCTTCGATGGTGAGCAAATTTTTTGTTGTTCAAATTTGAACATTTTTTGAAATGTCAGGTATCCATGACATAGAGTTTTGCAAGCGGAATCCAAATGAATTTCCAGATTAGAATCGGATCAACAGATCGATCGGCCTATTCGAAATACGCATTACAAGAGAGACAAAATAATGAGGGGGCGACTCTTCACCTGCCCGATGCACGATTGCTGCTTCTCTTTCCAGCTGTCAGCAATACTCCAAGTCTTGGTTACTCCTACCAAGTGTTTTTGAGCATCAAAGAAGTCTCGATTTCAATTTTCCTTGTACTGCGTCTTTGAAGAATTTTCTTGGATATAACAGATCACTCTATTCAACTTGATCCTAGTTTTTCAGTATATCACGGATCATACTTTATTTTTCCCCTCGATGGGTTGCAACTTTATAGGTATTATGGCGTACTTGTCTACAAACCTTGGGAAACACGAGTTGACCTAGTAAAGGGAAAATTGTCCTAGTCGATAGGGATGCAACTATCGGAGAACAATATCGATATATCGACTATCGAAATAGTAATTCGATATATCGGTGAAAAATATCGATATTTCGATATATCGGTCTCCGACATTTTTTTTTGTCACATTTTTTTACAACAGACCAAATCTTAATTTCAAAATTCCGAATTAAATTTGTATACACCTCAATATTCGTTAGGTGGCTCAGTGATAGGTGAACATCCATATAAAAATGAACAATATATTTACTGAAAAATACAATAATTCAATATAGGTAATGAAATAAGTTACTATACTTATTGAAAATAGTTAATAGAATGAAAGAAGTGAATCATTTAAGACATCAATTAAACCAATACTTCTTTGGGATCGAAGTCCACAAGACTCTTGCTATGCTCGCTGACTTGTGGAATACATAGTATCACCGCAGAGGCAACATTCTCAGAAGATACTGACTAGGCACATGGAATCAAATGTAAGGCGATATCTGAGAGCACAGGGGTAAAGTGGCGACTGTCAATCAATAAAATTTTATTGGTTTGAGTCTTTTGACAGGATGGGTTGGTCTAAAAATATCGGACCCGATGGTGCTATTTTGATATCGATATTCCGATATAAAAAATATCGGCGAAAAATATCGATATATCGCGAGAAAAATACCGATATTTCGATATTTACTATACATCCCTACTAGTCGATTCAAGAGGGAGAGAGAGAGAGTTTCGCTTAGGCAGTAATAATAGGTTCCTACTACCAAAAAGGCAAAGATCAAGTCATGAAGCTTGAGTGATTCTGCGTTAGAACCAATCTAACTTATATTACTTTTTATGTTAAATAGATAATATTCTCATAGGGAATGTATCTAATAGGATGTATGTGGAAACGAATTGCAGTTGAAGAGTTTAGAAGAAGGATAAAGCGGGTGTGACAAGGCGGGTAAGAAGAGACCAAGGACTAAGCCCTACGCACCCCCTCTTGGGGGCACTGACCAAGACAGCCAATGGGATTGTCTACAAGTATTGATGTTTAAGCATCGATATATCAATGGCTTTAGACTTATTGAAACTTTGATTCGAATAATTTTCAAAAACCTGCTCTTAAAATTGATTAGTTTTGAATGGCCTGCATGATATATCAAATGGTTGTCATCACTATTCCATTCAAATTCGAATATTTTTTGAAAACGTTTCAGTCATGCAGCATGAGTTGATGATTTGGCCATCAAAGATTCATTTTAACCAATTTTATGGGTGATTCTTATAAGAAATTTTGCGCTGATTCCGAAGATAGGTACAATATTTATGTTCCTATGTTTGATGGTAATTTACACCAAAAACCTCAAAAAACCTCGAAGTGCCTTAATCTTTCTTTACCTTTCAAAAATTGACCCCTAAGAGTGAAAATTGACCCTCTCCACTCAAGGGGGTGAGGCCATGAGTAGCCAGGAGCGAAATCATCAGAACAAATTCTGATCTTCCCTTTGGAAGACAGCTGATGACGTCCGCGGCTCTGGGAGCGGCAGACCAACGAGAATCCAGCCTGAAATGGTTGCTTACTTTACCTTAGTTATTTTCTTACAAAGATTGAGTATGCCTAGTCCCTAAATTCTTGCTAACAATGGTGAAAAAATCGAGAGAACGGACAACAACCTTATCTCATAATACGCATCTTCTGTCTATTTGCAGGCACATTCAATGCAACAAAGATTGCACCTACGATGAGCGAACATACATCGTATGCACCAGGCACCACGGACATAAGTTGGCCATTACGCGCAATGGAGACTCCGGTAGTCCTCTTATCTGCGACGGCTTCGTGACGGCCGTCCACAGTCAAGGAATTGGGGCCTCAGGTTGGTTAGCGAGAAACTACAGTAATGCCAGACACACTGCAGTGGCGTGCGTGAAAGATTTCATCAGCGAAAGACAGCTGACGTACCTGAGATCGATCTCTGCCAAGTACTATCATTTCATCAATGGAGAGCCTGTAACAGAGCCGTAGTAGATATTTATGGCTCTCTCTACTCACCTTGGAAAGACAATAAGTGTTGATTTATTTTCTTCTCAACACAACAATTTGATTCTATTAACGGACGTCTTCCTTCCAAACTAATTTCTCATCGCTTCAAGAGCATTTATAATGTATGCTTCACATTTTCACTTATGTAACTGCAATAAATTAATAAACAGATCCTAATTTCATAAGTGATTTCTACTACTTCTACTAAATTTCTACTACTACTAAATGGCGCTACAGCCCAGGGTGGGCCTTGTCCTCCTTAAGGACGTCTCTCCAGCTAGAACGATCTTGGCCGTCGTCATCCAGTCGTAGCAACCGAGCCGTGCTGTGTCTTCTTCTAAATTGTCGCCCCATCGTAATCGTGGCCTTTACTTCCTCTTTTTCTTATTCAATTCGGGCGTGCGAGGAGAAGCTGCTTGGTCGAATCATCCATTCGGAGAATATGATATGGCCGGCCCATATTTATTTAAATACAAAATTTACGATTACGGTACTGTAGTACCGATAGTGATAGCAATTGATGATTTTCATACAATTTATTGATTTATTGCCAATGCATGATAAACCATTATTATTCAAACTTTTTAAAAATTTAAAACCTTAAACTTACTTTTGATAGGTATATACGATTTTTGTGTGATATTTGTTCCTATAATTTTTATAAATGATTATTCTTATGAAATTATTTTTCTTAATGAAGTCTTGAACTAGGTACCTATCCGATTTAATGCTATTCTCCCTCGTCTTCGTTAATTATACATTCAAGAGCTTTTTTTGTAAAAAAGTTCCATTCATGCAGCATGAGTTGGTGAGCGAATTTTCAAAGAATAATTTTAAAAAATTTGTGGGTGATTCTTATAGGAAATTTCACGCTGATTCCGAATATGCCATATGTTCCTATGTTTAGGATGGTATTTCACACCAAAAACCTCAAAAAACACGTTTTTTAGCAATTTTTGAAACTAAATTTTCAAAATTTGACCCCTTGGAGTACTCCAAAAATTCTGGCCAACGAACTCAGCCTTACTTTTGATACTATTGACATTTTAATATTTTTTTGGATTTTTTATCTCGATCCCATGGGCAGATATCGTCTGGAGTGACACATATATAAATAAACAAATAAATAAATATATAAATATATATATACATATGAAAAAGTGTTAAATTCCAGGAATCGTTTTAGAATGGTCTGAAACGGATTTCTATGAAAAAAATTGTCAAAAATTTGCATTACAAAAATTTTGAAGCCATTGCAGTAGCTTCATTTTCTTCGAAAATTCGCTAAAAAACAAAAAAACAAACATGTACCTAGTCTAAAATAGCATCATTTTCTCGACTTTTTGGCAAAACATCATTTTTGTCCTAATTTTTCGGGCCTTGGGGTATTATGTTAGTACTCAGCAATTAATTGTCTGTCTATTTGTAACCAATACACTTTTGTCCACGTGACCCATATGGCGGCCGCACTGTGCGATCGTCGAGTGGATTCTCAAGCTACCTACCTATTTAACAGTCGAGTTTCCCTTCTCAACCTGGGACGAGGCTCTTATCGCGGGACTCTCTGTGTCGTGGTGGCTTTTTCGTATAGGTACCTTCCATTCACAGCATGTAGTACCTACAATGGGTGTAGTTGAACTCGGCACCTCTAATGACAGTTCATCTTGAGCCACGAGAGGGGTAAACAAAGCAGAGCAGGTAAACAAAGCTCGGCACCAGCCGAGGGCAGAGTTTACTCATGACAAAATTGAATTCACTGCCCTCGTATCGTATTCAGTCATCCCGTGAACCTGTTCCGGAGTAGTCAAAAATGCTCGAAATTTGTAAATTACCTCGTTGATACCTACATTTCCGAGTCAGCAATGCACTGAATAGTCACCAATGGTTATGAATAATTTTATAGTCACTTCAATTCTTTGTTTGACCATAGCCATCCTGATATATTTACATTTTTAGACGGACTGAACGACATACAATCACGGACGTACATGAAACTGAACGACCAAAGAGAAATTAGGTGCAAGGATGCCAGAGTAGAATTGAGGCAAACGTTTTCATCGTCAAAAATAGAAGGCTTGCAAGATGGCTCTCTAAGCAGGCTTCAATTTGTACAGCAAGTAGGGTACTTCTAAAGTAAACCACGTTACAAATAAAAACGTGATTAGGACTAGGATTTTGGTGTTCACTCCTATGGTACCGAGAAGTACCATAATTTCGTACGCCAATATCAACCTGTTTTTGAATTCTGTAATAAACTGTAATGTTTTAGAAATTGATCACTCTTTTTTCCAGTAAATCCTTGGACGCATAGGTATTCCTACGAATGGTTCCACGGTACAGTTTTCAAGAGAACCGGTACTGGTGCCGAATTCGAAAATCTTACACCAGGGCGAATAGAAGCTTGGTGCCGAATTCAATGAACAGGGATATACAATAGAATACATACAAGGGGGTTTATTTAGGAATATACCTTCAAATAATGTGTTTTTTTTAATTTTTTTTGGAATTTGCCGTTTCTCATTATTGTTAACTGTGCCGTTAAGGGAGAACATTGTAATTATTGAGCAGGCCCTGATGATGTGAATTCCACGAAAGCTCGGTGAAGAAGGTTGTTTTTCTGTGGACCTCATTCCCAATCAGTCCGACATACATCTTCATCAAGGAACCCTGATAATCACCCATTTATTATGACGGTACAATAGCCAAAGAGACTCACGACTCACCACCAGCTCTCTTCCTTCGTCGTTCCACCTCCACTCGCGTCCCAAATTTTTGGCTGAACTAAGCAGACTGAGCTGTTTAGGACGACGAGGGCGGGCGGGGTGGTCTCTGAGGAAAGTTATTATAAATTATTGAAGTTTTCAAACAGAATTTGTGTTGAGTTAGGGGGGACGACCTGCTCCATTACAGTGTGCTCATGGTTATTTTTTAGTTTTCTAAATAATTACATACCTCAGCGAAAGGTTCCAAATTAATAATGATGACGTCTCTGACCCCACTTCCACCTGGGAGAAGCTCACCTTTGAGTACAGTAGAAACTCAAAAAAGTCCCATTCATGCAGCATTGTTGGTGAGCGAATTTTCAAAGAATAATTTCAACCGATTTGGTGGGTGATTCTTATAGGAAATTTCACGCTGATTCCGAATATACCATATTATTTATGTTCCTATGTTTAAGATGGTAATTCACACTAAAAACCTCAAAAAACACCTTTTTTTTTTAACGATTTTTGACTCTGAATTTTCAAAATTTGACCCTTTGGAGTACTCCAAAATTCTGGCCAACGAACTCATCCCTTCTTTTGATATTATTGACATTTAAAAAAATTTTTGGATTTTTTATCTCGATCCCTCGGGCAGATATTGTCTGGAGTGACTCATATATAAATAAATAAATAAATATATATATAGGTATATATATATATATATATATACATATGAAAAAGTGTTAACTTTCAGGAATCGTTTTAGACTGGTCTGAAACGGATTTCCATGAAGAAAATTTGCAAAAATGTTCATTGAAAAAATATTGAAGCCATTGCATTACCTTCATTCTCTTCGAAAATTCGCTAAAATCGTAATTTGGGACATTATATTTATAACATCTGGGAAGCTCAGCTTTCAGCTGTTCAGCTTCACAACGTTTTCGAATGTCAAGAATGCCTTGTGCATCGAGTTCTTTTTCCTCGTTTTGAAGATTAGAATAATATTCAGTGAGTATTCCAGTGTCTTAACCTCGTTGATGGATTTTGTTCTCTCTTTATGGACGTAAACAGGAGAATCTAGGACTTCAAGAAGCATCCTGAAGAACTTCAAATTGAATGACCATGAAACAAATCGCGTTACAATGTTTATGTGCTTATTTGTGCATGTTTGCATCAGCGGACGCTCTCAGAAGACCGAAGAGAATAGCCGGCGGAAGCGTTTTACCGCATCACGATATATACAATACTCACTACGTGGTTGCTCTACAACGCACTCATGGCTGCGTCGCAGAACAACACGATCACAAGCTGGTCGATTGTAATCATGCTCACCTCTGCGGTGGTTCGCTCATCTCGGCGGACTTCGTTTTGACTGCCTGCCATTGCTTGGTAACTGAAGGTTGGATCACCACGATTTCCCAAAACGAACCCCCGGAGTTCCTACCCCCTTACTCACACGACAGGTACCTTACGCCACTGAAACACTCATTTTCTATTAGAAATTTAAAGACTTACTAAAATATGAACCACAAGATAGGATGGTGGAATTGACGTTATTTGGTCAGCCCTCAGTTCCAATTATAGTGGTTTATTAGGGGGTTTTGTGGGCTATTTATTTACTGAGCTTGTCTGATAGGCAGAACAACTACGCGATATCCACAATCTACTGGACTTGTGACACGGCTCCTTCTTGGTTCACGGATGGTTCGAAGATAGATAGACCACAAGAGGCTACTTCCGGGGCGGGAGTATACATACCAAGCCACGGGGTAGCGGATTCTTACAGTCTTGACGAATATGCAACAGTCTTTCAAACAGAACGTTTTGCATTGCACAAGTGTCTCACAACTCTGATAGGCCGTGGCATCAGTAACATGAAAATCAACATCTTTACTGATAGCCAAGCCAGCATAAAAGCTCTTCAAACCCCCATCACTACCTCTAAGATAGTGTGGGAGACGAAAAAGCAAACAATCTATTTCTTGGAAATAATAAAATTTCCATAAAATGGATACCCGGACATTCAAATCAGGATGGTAATGAAAATGCCGATTTCTTTGCTAAAGAGGGTTCACGGCTAAGATTTATAGGGCCCTCCCCCGCTATAGGGGTCTCAAAAAACGCCTGCAAAGAAAAGGTCAAGAAATGGGAAACCCAAGACCTCAACATACTTTGGTCCAAAGAAACTGATAAATACAGACAAACAAGAATGCTCATAACATCTTTTGATCCAAAACAGGCTTCTAGCGCTGACATCCAAAAGCTGGAATACAATAAGAATAATGACTGGCATACTGACTGGACACTATGATTTCCGAAGAATGCTTAACATCATGGATGAGAGAGTGTCACCTATGTGTCCAGGCGAACAGGAGGAGGACACTGCTGAACATTTCCTATGCAGATGCGACCGTTACTGGAGATCCAGAACGGAAGCATTTGGTCACCACATTGTAGAACGCGCCTCACTACGTGACATTCCGTGTAGGCGCATAAAGAAATTCGCTGATCTCAGCAGAAGATTTACTGACTCCGACTTGGGGTAGCCGGCGGAATCCTCATTTAAATAAAGGGGCCTCAACTGAGGGAGAGTATAAGCCATCAGTGCCTGAAACTCTTTTCCAAAGGCAACCCCAAGCAGTGAGTGAGTGAGACGGCTCCTTCTTGATTAACTCCTCTGAACAATTTATTCAAACGGAAGATCAAATATTTGTCAACCTGATAGGCAGAATTTATAGTCAAGAAGGCGCCAGCTGCTATACAACCTTTTGGTTTGGGTGAGGCAGGGACGATGTGGTATTGCGCTACTGAAGAGCTGGGGTGGGAGAACAGACATGTCGGTCCCCTCTGAGGAGAGTGCAACGTTGTAACCCTTGGCCTCCTTCGCTATAGGTCAAATCAAGTGAATCAAGAAGGGTCCGTGTCACAAGTCCGGAAGAGCGTGTGTATCGCATGGTTGTTCTGCTTATCAGATCAGCTCAGTAAATAAACAACCCACAAAACCCCAACTATACCATAACAGCCTTTACTTTTCCATGACTTCAGGGTCAAAAATAAACCATGGAGACCAGGTGATCCAAGGATTCGGCGTAAGGGAGTCAAAGTTAAAAGCACGATCCACACCCTGATAACGATATTTGCTGGACACCCTGATGCGAGGAAGAGAGCTCCTCAGAGGCGCCACGCGTCCAATTTCTTCGTCCATCATCTCTGCGGTGGCAAAAATTCAAGTAAGGTGTTGAACGATTTTGAGGAAATTGACATCGGCCTCCTGAGAACTTGTTTTCCCTTTAATCTGGATAGAGTAAGTCTGATCTGAAGAGATTATTATAGTCCGTGTCACAAAATGGAGAATCATCGTGTAAGAGGAAACCAAATTTTTGTCTGATTTTGTATTGTGAGAAGGGAATAATTTGAATAACTAATTTTAATAATTAATTAATTCAATCAATTTTAATAATTAAGTAAATTATATTCTCACTACTCAGAAGGATCACAGTGTTGGGCTTTGTGTTGCGTTTTGTTTAGTTGGCATCTTGGCCGGGTTTGGCCAATGACACCCTTTTGAACGTCAATGTCCTGCCATATTACAATAACGAATGTTTCAATAAATTCGCTACAATTGATGCACTAAAATTGAAGGAACACACCTAGAGAATTGCAGTTGATCTCACTTGGTTAAGAAAATGTCCAACGTATGTTTCAAGGTGTTCCTTGGAGTGTATTTAAGGTGCTTATTACGCAAAAACTGTCAAAAAATAGGCTACTCCACTGCTCCATTCAGGGACCCTCAATATGCAGTATATTCGTGAACAGCGTGAAATTTCCAATAACACCTCAACCTTAAAGTTAGTCATTTACGTTCAGGAACCCGCTGTATAGGTGTGAGCTTTCCTTCAGCTGAACGCAGGTAGCAGCCCCTTCGAAGTCCAGTTCCTCATTGAGGGCTGCCCCTTCAACAGGGGCTCCATCAGCCGCCTAATTTCGTGACGCGGACTATAGATAAATGTAACGTTACCTACCTTCTCGTATAATTCATACCCACACATTTCATGAACGTATGTTATCATACCTGGAGATATAGAATAGAAAGATGCACGTATTTCGAAATAAATGCAGTAGGTAGGAACATATGGCCACCTAGGTTATTCATGCCACAGATTTTCAAATTTTTCAAAATGTTCAAGACATTTCTGGAATTTTTAATTTTTGTTTTGTTTTGATAATTGCAACAAACAAGTTAAGATCTCCATGTTATTCAGCATGAAAAAACACATTAAAATCATACTTGGTAGTTCACTACGCCAACAAAACTAAATCTTATGCATTTTATGCCCATTTGGAGCGTATTTTTCACACGTTATTATGAGCTAAAAATTTCGAGTGATGGGTCATGTTTGCTCAAGACATTTTTTGTAGAATCTGAAACGGCACGTAATAAAAAAGGGGGCTGCCAAAAGTTAAAACTGAGTTATAGCTAGCGCCTGTGCACAAAAATGTGATGGTTGAATACCACGTTAAAAGTTATGGGTGTGTGTGTGTGTGTGTGTGTGTTCTTCTCATCATACGCAATGGAGATATGAAGGGTAATTCAAAACTTCTGTCTAGCAATGATTATTTTGCATCTTTTTCTTGGCTCGCGATGAAGAGAGGGGGAACACCCTGTCGAGGCACTATCCTGTACAACACTCCTCTCCCTTCTATGACTGCCCTCGCCTTGTACGTGAGCTGATGTTTTTG
>JAEMON010000012.1:2357698-2367872 GCA_030264115.1 Lygus lineolaris
AGTGTAGGAAAGGATTGATTCATTCAAGAAGATTATACAAGTTCATAGTACAACGGATACCCAAGCGGATAGGTGGAAGATGGGCCACTCAAAGGATGACAGAATAATAAACCCTAACCAATCAGGAAGGCAAGAACGGATTATTTCTGTGGTATTAGGAGAATGGCAAAACGTGTACATAGGTCCCTTTAGCACTTCCCCGTGAGAGGGAAGGGCCACTAGCATGGGTCATGTTTGCAGTTGGATGGCCTTTGTAGCGTAGCTCCCGAGTTGCCAGCTCATGGCAGGGGAGAGGTTTGGGTACCTGCGGCCCAGGTATCATTGAATTTGGGCCCGAGTGTAAGAGTCGAGAAAATACATCATCTCATTATGCGCATCTTCTCTTTATTTGCAGGTACATTGAATGCAACAAGGACTGCACTTACGATGAGCGAAAATGCATTGTATGCAGCAGGCACCATGGACATAAGTTGGCAATTACGCGGCATGGAGACTCCGGGAGTCCTCTTATCTGCGACGGCTTCGTGACGGCCGTCCACAGTCGAGGAATTGGGGCCGCAGGTTGGTTCGCGAGAAACTACACCATAGCCAGACACACTGCAGTGGCGTGCGTGAAAGATTTCATCAGCGAAACACAGTTGTCGTATCTGAGATCAGTCTCTCCCAAACACTATCATTACATCAATGGACAACCTGTATTAAAGCCGTAGTAGACATGGCTCTCTCTACTCACCTTGGAAAAACAATAAGTATTGATTTATTTTCCTCTCAACACAATAATTTGCATCTTTTTTTCACGGACGTCTTCCTATTTGCCATCGCTTTAAAGCATATTTTATAATGTATGCTTCTCATTTTTACATTCATGTAACTGCAATTAATAAACAGAGCTTTACTTTGAAAGTTATTTGACTCTCTTTTATCCCTTTCGTGTAAAAAATTCTCTACCAATGGGTTTTAGCGAATTTTTGAAGAAAATGTAGCGATTGCAATGGCTTCAAAATTTAAATAATGCAAATTTTTGTCAATTTTCTTCATGGAAATCCGTTTCAGATCATTCTAAAACGATTCCTGAAATTTAACACTTTCATATGTATATATTTAGCTATATATATATATATGTGTCACTCCAGACGATATCTGCCCGAGGGATCGAGATAAAAAATCCGAAAAAAATTTCAAAATGTCAATAATATCAAAAGTAAGGATGAGTTCGTAGGCCAGAATTTTTGGAGTACTCCAAGGGGTCAAATTTTGAAAATTTAGTTTCAAAAATCGCTAAGAAAAAACGTTTTTTTTTTTAGGTTTTTGGTGTAAATTACCATCCTAAACATAGAAATATATAGTATATTCGGAATCAGCGTGAAATTTCCTATAAGAATCACCCATAAAATCGGTTAAAATTATTCTTTGAAAATTCGCTCACCAACTCATGCTGCATGAATGGAACTTAATGTATCAATGTTTGGAGCTTCATTATCTTCGAAAATCCGTGAGCGACGACTTGTTCGGCAATCGATTTTCCCTTTAACGAACTTCCGTGATGGAAAAGGTTTCGAGGCGGTGGAAGGGAGAAAAGGGAGGTCCCTTACGTTCCAAAAGGGCGTCTCTTAAGTACCGCGAGGAAGCCTCTCGAGTTCCTCCACCTCCGAGTCTTTTGTATGCAGAGAGTCCAGAGTCGTTAGCGACTCCTCCTCCACTCCTTCCTTGTAACCTTATGCGCGTTTTCCCTTATTTTCTCAAGGAGGTCACGTATTTCCTTCCAACTCGACGTCTCTGAACCGGGTCGAAGAAGGAGGGGAAAACCAGAACCTCCTCCAGATGTTTCCCCGTCCCTTCAAAGTCAACACTGTTTTTTATCGGAAACTGCGATTTTTCTCCATTTACTGTCTACGCAGTTCTCAGAGACCGGTTGGAGGAAATAGTTGAACGTGGAACAACAGTTCGGGGAGAGGAGAAAAACAGACCCAAGCGGGAAAAGCCGACGAGGGGAGGAGGGAGAAAACAATGTTTCTACGCAAAAACTCTCTCCAGGAACGATCAGCTTCGATCACATCCTGAAGTTGAGCAGCACTTATGAAATAATACAACCGTCTAGGTTGCTATGCACCTCAGCAGCTCATCAGATATTTGCTATGGGCCTTCTCCTCAGTCTCAACAGTATTTACTATTTTTGTAATGCAACATTCCAAATCTCAGCAGATATTCGAATTGCACCTCCTCAATCTCATCAGATCATTGACATGCACCTCCTCAATCTCAGCAGTATTTACTTTTGGAATGCAAACCTTCCGAACCTTAGCAGATGTTTGAAACGTGCCTCGTCAATCTCAGCATGGCTTTTGTGAGGCGCCTTCTCAATCTCAGCAGTACTTTTGGAACGGATCTTTACGAACCCCAGCAGAAGTTTGCTATGCACCTCCTCAATCTCAGCAGTACTTTTGGAACGGATCTTTACGAACCCCAGCAGAAGTTTGCTATGCACCTCCTCAATCTCAGCAGTACTTTTGGATCGGATCTTTACGAACCCCAGCAGAAGTTTGCTATGCACCTCCTCAATCTCAGCAGTACTTTTGGAATGGATCTTTACGAACCCCAGCAGATGTTTGGAACGAAACTCCTCAATCTTAGCAGTACTTTTGGAATGGATCTTTACGAACCCCAGCAGATGTTCGCTATGCACCTCCTCAATCTCAGCATTACTTTTGGAGTTGATCTTTACGAACCCCAGCAGATGTTTGGAACGAAACTCCTCAATCTTAGCAGTACTTTTGGAATTGATCTTTACGAACCCCAGCAGATGTTTGCTATGCACCTCCTCAATCTCAGCAGTACTTTTGAAATGCATCTTCCCAGTAGATGTTTGCTATGGGCATCCTCAGTCTCAAAAGTAGGTGCTTTTATTATAGCAACATTCCAAACCCCAGCAGATGTTTGCTAGCACCTCCTCAACCTCAGCAGTACTTTTGAAATGCATCTTCCCAGTAGATGTTTGCTATGGGCATCCTCAGTCTCAACAGTAGGTACTTTTATTATAGCAACATTCCAAACCCCAGCAGATGTTTGCTAGCACCTCCTCAACCTCATCAGATCATTGAAATGCCCCTCCTAAATGTAAGCAGTATCTACTTTTGAAATGCTTCTTTACCTTCCCCAGCAGATGTTTGAAAGGTACCTCCTCAACCTCAGCAGTACTTTTGGAATGCAACCTTGTGAACCTCGCATATGTGACGAAATCAGGTTCATGAAGCTGGTCTCATCGTGATCAGCTAGTTTCATGCCAGGTTGTAGACTATCGCTCTGTCCTCCAGAACTTATTTTTTATCGTATTCCGTGACGTCTCTAACGACAACATTGGTTGATAACAACGACATAACGAGGCTGATAGTTCTTTTAACAGGTGCTATAATTCCCAACAACAGCTACTTGTTTACAAACATCCATAGGCAAGGGATGGATTAATTTGAATTGTATCCGATTTGTTTAGATGCTAGGTAAATTATTACAACCAGTATTTTTGCTAGTTTAAAGAACGTACTTATTGCACTAACCTATAATTGATCGTGTACAACTTGTAGTAAACCCTCAATAACCCCAAATTCTCGTCATCATAATATTGTGGAACTTCATTAATTCTTATATAAATAATACTCATTTGAACGTTATTACATTGGTATAGTTTAATTTGAAAATTTGCATGAGTGGTTTTTCACATCACTAGTGCTGTAATAGGTAAGGTAGGTCATAACCATAACAGATAGCATAATAGGTAGGTCGTAGGTTGGTTTTCTTCAGGTGCAAGGTATCGGTTTTGTACTGTGTGAATTCGATACGTACAGAATTTACGTAGAAGCGGATAGGTTTTTTTCCCCTCAGGAACGTCATCATACCTGGAAAACGATAACAAAATACATAAGAGACATAAATAGGTAGTTAGATAGTACATATAATGTTGATGTAAAGTGCTAACAATTCATCAGTAAGATTAGGTACTCAATTTTAGCGAATTTTCGAAGAAAATGAAGCTGTTGCAATGGCTTCAAAATTTAAATAACACAAATTTTTGGAAATTTTCTTCATGGAAATCCGTTTCAGACCATTGTAAAACGATTCCTGAAATTTAACTTTTTTTATATGTATATACTACACATTTATATATATATATATTTATTTATATATGTTTCCCTCCTAGTTATCATTATAGATGCTGAACCTTGAACAGTAATATTCATGGCAATAGAGTCAGTTAGCATGCAAGTAGGTACCGTTTGGATGGTAGGTATTGTTTGATTCGCAACCTATCCGAGAGAAAAAAATAATTGCTTCCGCTGAAAATAACCGTAAACCATTAATATTCACGGTCACAACCTTCAACCATCATCCACTGAAAATTATGAACTATTCTCGCACCATTCCCATCTGTTTTTCCGTTTCCGGCCGTTATTCAATCAACCTAATGATAAAATCGCTCCTCACTATTTACTTCCTCCTTTATTTCCAATCAAAGAACAATAAGAAACCACATTTTTAATCCTCCTGGAAATTCAATGATTTACGTCAAAGAACGAAATTAATAAAAAATCTAGTCCCCGAAATAGCAAAAAAAAAAAAGAAAATTCACGTTTATGGTCATTTGAACCACTCGAGTTCTTGTAAAACGAAAAAAAACTTCTGTGTTCATAATGCAGTGGTCGAAAATGTCCAAAAAGCGGTCATAATTCATTCCAACCCTTAATTTACACTCTCAAAATGCGGTTGTGTTGGGAGCATATAAGCGAGAGTTTCGAAAAGCCCGATCGCACCGTCCAAAGCGATCCGAATTTACAAATTTTTTGGTCCAAAATTTATTTTTTTAGCGACATAGGCATTAGGAGTGTCATCTAACACGTATTTCGGGGTGCTGAGTCGATCGTATGAACTAGTCCCGGCCCGATCGCAGTGTCAGAAACGGTCCAAATTTACTTATTTTCAGCTCAAAAATGTCAGCAATTTGGTATATTGGGTTCTAGAAAATCGGGCTGGGACTAGTTTTAATATACTCAGCAACCCGAAAAACATGTTAAATGATACCCCACATGCATACATATCGCTTTAAAAAAATATCATCTTTTTTGGTGGATATTTTGGACAACAGCACTCATAAATTTGGACCGTTTTGGACAGTTCGGCCGAGCTGGGACTAATTGCAACCGATTCAGCCTCCCCCAAAAAACGTAATTGATGACTCCGCATATGCCTATGTAGCTTAAAAATCGATTTATTTCAATTTTTTAGACCATAAAATTTGTAAATTTGGACCTGTTTGGGCGGGCTTTTCGAAAAACTAGTTTACACTCTCAACACAACCGCATTTTTAGAGTGTAAATTAAGGGTTAGAATGAATTATGACCACATTTTTGACAGGTCCGACCACTGTGTCAGCTCACCAACACAGTAGCCATGATCATTAGTGATTTTCCAAAGATATCCTTTTTCAGGCGTGAACACGAAAAAAAGTCGAAAACCGGCTACTGTGTTGGTGAGCTGGCGTTGGTCTCATTCGATGCAGAATTCACAGGTCTTCAAGTCTCTTCCATACAAAAACAATTTTGAGTCGTTCCAAAGACCAAAAAGGTTAATTTTTAAGGTTTTTCTTAGGCGATTTCGGGGGCCAATTAGGCGTTTTAGGAACAGGAACATGGTATATATTCGGAATCAGCGCAAAATTTCCTTTAAGAATCGCTCCTGAACATAGTTTTGCCCAGAAACTACATTTTGGACCATTTTGGTTGTGTAATAATTTGGAACGTTTTTTGTTTTCATCTTCTTCCACCCGTCAGACTAAATTAGTTTTCATTTGTCTCTGAAAACTGAAAACGACAGTTTCCCGCTGGTCACTAATAGTTTAACGTCATTTCTTGCTTTACAGTCCACTTTGAAGCTTTTACGACTCTGAGAGAAATTTTTATGTTCCTTTCGCTTCCTCTCGGACTGTGTTTTTTTTCTTAGAACGTTGATTTCCCTGGAATTTTTACGTTCTCGAGAATATCGAGATTTGCCATTGAAGAAACGATTTCTCGTGACTCGCCGTTTTGCCAACAATGGTCGAGAACGTGGTTTCAGCACGAAAGAACTTCCATTCATGCAGCATGAGTTGATGGGCGAATTTTCAAGGAATAAATTCAACCGATTTGGCGGGCAATTCTTACAGGGGATGGAATGGTTCGGTGTGACGCACACAGAAAGTTTACGCTCACGGCCTACGTTTACCTCCGTAAAATTTATGTTTTATGTTAAAAAATCAAATGTGCATTTTGGTATATTATTTTTTGTGTTATATAGCCAACGCCCCAAGCGGCCATCTCATCTTGTTACGGACTCAGTCCACCGCTAATCAACTTACCTGTTGGAATTAGTAATAAATCAGTTCCCTACATACGCTCGTACTGGTATCATTTTGTCGCTCCCCGTTTCCCAATATTTTAATATACTTAACATTTATTCATTTTCAATAATGAACCTTTAAAATACAAAAAAAAATCGCCTTCGCGGAGCATTTCAGGACCATTTTGCTCCCCGTAAGGACTTGGGGGTTGAACGGATAAAAGAGCAGAAACGCACGACTGTGAATCGAAAATCTTCCCGAGTAGGCCAAATTAATCCCCATTCAAAGATCAGCTGATCAAATGCAACTTTCTTTCGATTCCACCGAACAAAGTTTCTAGTTTACTTTGTGAAGGTGAACCTTCCTTAGTCACTAAATTTCGTTATAAAATAACCAAACGGACGGTAAACCTAGGTACGGTTCTACAATCACATCATGAAACCAGTTCCAGATCCAGAGAGTGGGAGTAGCTTGAAGTTGAACATTTGCTCACCACAGTGCATAGGTACCCCTCTTGAGTAGATGTCAAATCGAGCGTGTTCAAATCAAGCCAGAAAAACCTTGTCAAATCTGTGTGGTTTCCCCAGATCGAGAACGTGGGGGCAGCTTCAAGTTGAACGTTTGCTCACCAGAGCGCATAGGTACCTCTCTTAAACAGAAGACGTCAAGCATATAGTATCCTGTTCTGTGACGTCAAGGCGAGCGTGAAACCAGTTTGAATTTTATTCAAACACCAGATCGACCCCTCTTGAACAGATGTCAAATCGAACGTGTTCCCCCCAGACCACCTTGCGTACCGCCATCCAGGCAGAAAACTCTTGTCAAATTAGTGTAGTTTCATCAGATCGAGAACGTGGGAGTAGCTTCAAGTTGAACATTTGCTCACCAGAGCGCATAGGTACCCCTCTTGAACAGATGTAAAATCGAGCGTGTTATAGGAGAACCTGGCGTGTCAATTTATTTTATTTTATTTTAATTATTTGGTTAGACCACCCTGCGTAGGTGCCGCCATCCAGCCAAACACTTGTCAAATGACACACTTGAACACTTGAACACTTGAACACTTGAACACTTGAATTTGACACTTGTCAAATTATTTGACTAGCGCGATTTGGTTTTTAATTTTGGTTATTTTAATTTAAATTTAATTTGTCACCGAGACGTGACGGTTGGAGAAAATGGACACGTCCCGTTAATCATTATTAAATGTTACAAAATAAATGCCATAACTCTCGGCTAATAATAATTACAAATAAGTACCTACTCCGAAATGATTGTGAACCTTGAGATATATTTGTTGTAGATAGGTACTTACTATAATACCAACCAGTATAGGATATGTAGGTGGACAGTCTATACACAAAATAATAAACCGTTGGGTAATAATTTGCAGCGTTTCAGAGATGTACCAGTGTTCTTCCCAGCGTGGGATATATGTCCTAGAGAATTGACCCTCCTTACAGGGGGCGAACGGTTGGTCCTGACTTGCTCGCAAAGGCGAACATTTTTTTTTTTTAGGTATTCGATTCCAAAGGTTAATTATTGAAAATAATTAACCAAAATGCACTTCTGAGTTTTTAACATGGAACATGTTTTTACGGAGGTAAACTGGGTTGTAGGCTGCGAGCGTAAACTTTCCGTGTGCGTCACACCGAACCATCCCCCCACCACTACCGCCACCCCTCCCATCTACTCCCTCTTTCCGAAGGCCTGACCGTCCCCCACCCTTCCACTTCTTGCTTCCATCTTTCACATTGTTAGAACGATCTAGACACAAAATAATAAACCGTCGTGTAATAATTTGCAGCGTTTTGGAGATGCACCAGTGTTCTTCCCAGCGTGCGATGTGACCTAGAGAATTGACATTGAGAATATTCGAATATATTTATTATTTACTTAGATAATTAGTCCGAGTCCTCTACTACCGTTAGGTGTAGAGGTGAATATTATTTGTATTACCATACAGAATATTATTTGAATTGTAGGTACATTTTGGAACAAACCTAATATGGCGCTAACCATCTACGAAAATCTGCTTGGTGCTGTTGAAGACAATACCCATTATTCCAAATTTCAGAACATGAAACCTTAACTGTGTGAACCAAAAGTGTCAAGCGTACGAAATACACCACGAAAATGTGGAGCGGGATTTGAAATCCTGAAGTAACTTTTGAAGTTAAGGAATCCCCTTAACGAGGTCTCGCGATTCTCACCGTTGAATAACCTCATCAACATAACGATATCGTTTATTCCATCCGCCAACCGTCCCTCGAGTTGATTTCTGTTCGGGAAACCGCGAAAGGGGCTTTACGACTCGACGTGCCCACGCTTGGTAGCCACAGGAAGCGTTAAATTTATGTCTCCACCGATTCGTGATTTCGATTTATTATTTTCCAATAGTAAACCTCACCGGTGACACACAGATAGCCAGACAGAGTAGGTAATAGCAAAAGTCAAAATGGGGAATTATCACAAATTTTTTTAAATTTTTTTCTGAAAGAATGGCTTAAAAGAAAAAATATTGAAGTCGTAGGGGAAAAATAGTGTATCTGTGATTTTAGAAAATTTATTGAAATTTTCATTATTGTATTTCATTGTGTTGTGGGAAAGTGACGTTGAAAAGGGTGTCGTCTGTCATTGGCCAAACCCGTCCTTGATGCCAATCAAACAAAACGAAAAACAACCACTCTCCAAAAGCAACACTGTTCGAGCTAATTAATAGTGAGAATAGAATTAACCTAATTAATAATTGATTGAATTAAATTATTATTAATGAACATCAATCCATTATTTAAACATTCTTTTAGCGAATTTTCGAAGAAAATGAAGCTATTGCAATGGCTTCAAAATTTTTGTAATGCAAATTTTTGAAAATTTTCTTCATGGAAATCCATTTCAGACCATTCTAAAAGGATTCCTGAAAATTAACACTTTTTAATATGTATACATATGTGTGTCACTCCAGACGATATCTGCCCGTGGGATCGAGATAAAAAATCCAAAAAAAAAAGTACAATGCCAATAATATCAAAAGTAAGGTTGAGTTCGTTGTCCAGAATTTTGGGAGTACTCCAAGGGGTCAAATTTTGAAAATTTAGTTTCAAAACTCGCTAAAAAACGTGTTTTTCAAGGTTTTTGGTGTGAGATACTATCTTAAACATAGGAACATGGTATATTCGGAATCAGCGTGAAATTTCCTATGAGAATCACCCAAAAAATCGGTTAAAATTATTCTTTGAAAATTCGCTCAGCAACTCATGCTGCATGAATGGAACTTTTTCACTGCTCTCGATGTAATATCAGCACATTCTTTTTCGTTTGTTCTTTTAGTGTGACGTATAAAAGGGTTTTTCAGCGGCCCTCGGAATCCCGCCTGTTATTCAAACAGCTGAGATTTTATTCCACGATCTCTCGACACCAGAACGATTACCTAACTATTTTATTCTGCTATTAACAGTACTATTTTATTCCAAACAACAATACAAAAGCAGAAGAGATTTGATTTTCTCACACGAAATAATTCCCAAGCTTTATGCGTCATCTTCAAAAATAATGCGTCAACTCCACCAATCGACGAAAGTTATTACGACGAATTTACTTAATAGTCAATTTTAACGGCTTAACTCACAGAAATCGTTTTGGTACCGTTGGAATCATCTGAAAAACTTCTTTTCTCCGGAATCCATCACGTCCATGGTTATATTTTCCTTTTCCAAGTGATTGATCTCAATGATTTTAATGTATTTTTTCACGCTGGATAACGTGGTGATGTTACTTTTGCTTCCTCACTACCGAAGGTAGGAAGCTATG
>JAEMON010000012.1:2411339-2421626 GCA_030264115.1 Lygus lineolaris
AATATATATATACATATAAAAAAGTGTTAAACTTCAGGAATCCTTTTAGGATGGTCTGAAACCGATTTCTTGAAGAAAATTTCCAAAAACTTGTCTTGTTTAAATTTTGAAGCCATTGCAATGGCTTCATTTTTTTCGAAAATTCCCAAAACCAGACGCAATCCACAAAGACAGGTAGAAATAATGACAAAGAAAATCAGACTGTAGAAGGTAGAAAATTATGAGGAAGAGGAGTCCTCAAGTCCCAAAAATAAAGCAGTTCCCAAATAAAAAAAGTTCCATTCATGCAGCATGAGTTGGTGAGCGAATATTCAAAGAATAATTTTAACCGATTTGGTGGGTGATTCTCATAGGAAATTTCACGCTGATTCTGAATATACCATTTATGTTCATTATAATATCCGAGGGCTGACAACATGGATAAAACGAGATTTTCGTTTTAGCAAATTTTCGAAGAAAATGGAGTTATTGAAATGGCTTCAAAATTTTAGTAATGACAATTCCTGAAATTTAACAATTTTCCAAAGGTGTGTATCTATATTTATATAATAATTTTATCTGTATCATTCCAGACGATATCTGACCCTGGAATCTATCTAAAAAGTCAAAAAAATTCAAAAATAATAACAACACTTTCTTTTGTTGGCGAGAATTCGTTGGTCAAATTTTGAAAAAAATAATTCGAGGTTTTTGGTGTAAATTGCCATCTTAAACATAGGCGCATTATGGTATATTCGGAATCAGCTCAAAAATTCCTGTAAGAATCAGCCACAAAATGGTTCAAAGTTATTCTTTGAAAATTCGCGTATCTACTCATGCTGCATAAATGTTGATTAAACAGGGTTTTCTATGTCTAATGGTAAGTCACAAAGTCACGTTCCATGGTGTCGTTTGATTTCGAATATTCGAATGGTCGAAATATTCGAGAGATCGTAAATTCATATACGAATAGTTGACTATGCGATATAAAATTTTACCTCCCTCATATATTTTATTTATAAAATATTCCCTGCCTCATCCACAGACATGTAGAAACCAATCCTCGAAATCGGAATTTTTCTAAATTTCGAAAACGCACTAAAAGAATACCTACTTTTCTCCTTTCGGTGATAAACCCACTGCATATTATGCACGGATGAACAATTTTTGGCTATTTTATATAATTTTCGGAGAGGGGAATTATGAGGGAAAGTTTGATCAGAGAAAAGTTGAGAAAATGGGTCATTTGGAAATTTGGGTGGGACAAAGGGGAAACCTGTGAAGAGCATTTGGAAACCCTTATTTTAAATAAGGGTTTAATAAATATATTTTTGTCGATATCCCATCCCTACTACGATGAGCAACGAAACTCGGTCATTCACCTTGAAGGGATGAAAGATAGAGGATGGACAGGAGGATGGATGTAGTTGAGTCATAAACCGTCAACCAGACAGACGTAGAGTAGATTATATTGATATGGATGTCGGCAGTTCAGCCTTCTAAGAAGAGGTCATTTTCTCAGGGGGGGTCTCAAGGACGACAAACAGAAGCTGACAATCAATAATAACCTTCCAGGTCAACGCCACGTCAAGGTGGACTACAGGAGTAGACGTAAGTATCTATCGTAGCTTCCCAGGTCGACACAACATAATACTATCTAAGCGTACCATAACCCTGATCCCTGATCATTGAAACCGTAACCAAACAGCCTGGTAAACTATTTGGATATATTTACATCAAACAAAGTGAATCATCATAATAGCCCAGTCGGTATGGGTATACCCTGAGAGGGGTCCAGATTGCATTAATGGGGAATTATCTTGTATGAAAATATCACATTTTATCTGCTTTTGTATTGTTATTATTTGGAATAAAATAACACTGCTGGTAAAATGAAAAAGTTCCATTCATGCAGCATGAGTTGGTGAGCGAATTTTCAAAGGATAATTTTAACCGATTTTTTGGGTGATTCTTATAGGAAAATTCCACGCTGATTCCGAATATACCATATGTTCCTATGTTTAGGATGGTATTTCACACCAAAAACCTCAAAAAACACGATTTTTAGAGATTTTTGAAACTAAATTTTCAAAATTTGAACCCTTGGAGTACTCCAAAAATTCTGGCCAACGAACTCAGACTTACTTTTAATATTATTGATTTTTTTAAATTTTTTTGGATTTTTTATCTCGATCCCACGGGCAGATATCGTCTGGACTGACACATATATAAATATATATATACATATGAAAAAGTGTTAAATTTCAGGAATCGTTTTAGAATGGTCTGAAACAGATTTCCATGAAGAAAATTGTCAAAAATTTGCATTACAAAAATTTTGAAGGCAATAGCTTCATTTTCTTCGAAAATTCCCTAAAAATAGTTTATTGTTTGGGTGTGGAGAAACGTGGAATAAAATCTCAGCTGTTTGAATAACAGGCGGCATTCCGAGGGTCCTTGAGAAACCCTTTTATACATCACACTAAAAGAACAACCAAAAACAATGTGTTGAGATTACATCGGGAGCAGTGAAAAAAAGAATTAATTTGAACAATTTATTTATTAATAATTCATTATTTCAATCAATTATTTAATTAATTAAATTTCATTCTCACTAATCAGTAGCTCGAACAGTCTTGTTTTTGGGTAGTTGTTGTTGTTCGTTCGGTTTGGTTGGCATCTTGGAGGGGTTTGGTCAATGAAAGACGACACCCTTTTCGACGTCACTTTCCCGCCATAGGGCAATAATGACAATTTCAAAAAATTTGCTACAATTACAGATACACTTTCTTTTACCTTACGACTTCATTATTGTTTCTTTTGAGCCATTATCGATGCAGGGTGTTACAAGCCGGGCTGTACCTATCTATAATATTGGGCCTAATATAAGTACCTACGGTGACCAGGCGTACTACTTTGGAAAGACATTTGTACTACTTTTGGGCTCAATGTACTACCACGTATCAAGTACTACCAATCGTACTACTTGTTGTCTTCCTTGCAAGAAATTTAAAAAATTGAAAAACTATTTAACAAAAGTTGTGAAATTTCGTTTTAAGGATTTAAGGAGGACGCCGGGTGCCTTGAATAAGATAAGGTATAGGCGGTATAGCATACACCTATAATATATTACATTGGTATATATATGGCATATAAATGGAATTTGAGCTGACGGAGCCGCTCGGCGAAATATTTTCGATTTTTCTTAAGATTTTCATATTCATGTTACCTATCCAACATTTCTTTTTCTACCAAATGTCTCAAAATTGAATACCTATAATATTATACTATATATTCGACTTTGGAAAATTTACTACTTTCCAGGAGAAAAAAAAATCTGTTCGCCGTAAATATAAGGTATCGGCAGACTCTCCAATGGTTGAGCCCAGGGTTGCTACGGGTCTGGAAAACCTTGAAAACCTGGAAAAGTCAGGGAAAAATTGAAAACCTTCTGGAATTTTACGCAAAATACGGGCTACAAATATTTATGAGTTCTTGGTTCAAGGTTTCTAAATGTTAATAAATGCGTTTTAACATTTTTCATTCTTTTTATCCACACTACAGAATTGATCATTGTAATGTGTAATGTGTAAGTTACAAGTCAGTTTCAGGCATTTATCGAGACAAAATCGAATTGCTTCTTCACGACAGACAATATATGACCCTGGAATCTATCTAAAAATCCAAGAAGAAAAAAATCTAAATGTCAATAATAATAACTAGAGAAAAGATTCAGTTCGTTGACCAGAATTTTTGGTGTACTAGGGTTCAAATTGAGAGCATTATTGGTCAAAAATGCGTTTGTTGAGGTTTTTGGTGTCACTTCTGCGGTCTGGAAAACCTGGAAAAATCAGGGAATTTTGGGATTCTGTTTCCGTAGCAACCCTGTGAGCCTAAAAATGTGGGTCTGAACAGATCGTTTGAAACAGATAATTGTGTCCCAATGTATGACGTGGTTACCTACAACTAGAATGTATTGGCATGAATGTATGGGATGGCATACATTTTTGAGAAACCACCGAATAACTGTAATATAAGAGCCACTGTAATGTAAGATTTTCGATAGGGAGATTTCTCTCCCAGATAAATCCCATCAATCAGTTTTCGGTGTCTTCACAATGTAATGCGAGGTTCGATTAACTATTAAGAGAGGGACGAGAACTGTTTATGCGTCCAAACCGTCTCTCGCCTTATTGTTCTTCTGAGAACCCAATAATTTATGAGAGCGAGGGTCTTGAAAAATTTACAAGAAAGGAAGGTCTGACAAGTTCGAAGAAAAAGCTCGACCTTTCGATTTCGAGTCTCTACTGAAAGGTTAAAATATATCAATAAGAGACTCCTCGACTCCTGAAAATGGTCTGCACAAGCTACAACACCGCACATCTAACGTAACTACACACGTCGATAATTAACCGTGATATGCATATGTCGTCAATAGATATACATATACTTTCGTTCAGAAGAGGTAAGTACCTACAGTTAGTTAAGTAGGTATTGAATGAAAGCTTACAGTAAAAACGCAACATTTCGAATATTTACCAAAAACCATGACTGGGTGTGATGGCGTTGGTCTCATTCGATGCTCAACTATCAGGTCTTCAACTTAACTTGCATTCGCAAACAATTTTCCAGATCCATTTAGCTATTACGTATTTATTATTTATTTATTATTATTTTTATTTATTTATTATTCATTAGGTATTATTATTTTATTAGGTATATTAGCTATATTAAGGTAATTTAGGTCAAAATTTCCTTAGAATTCGGAAGAGGATGAGATGTTTAGTTTTTGCGAGAGAATGAGAGTGTTTCCCTACAGCCTTAAAACTTAACTTGAAGAGTTCTACTCATGCAGCATGAGTTGATGAGCAAATTTTCAAAGAACAATTTTTACCGATTTGGTGGGTGTTTCTTATTGGAAATTTCACGCTGATTCGTTTAAGATGGCAATTCACACAAAAAAACCCTCAAAAACACGTTTTTAGCGATCATTGACTTTAAATGTTCAAAATTTGACCCCTTTCTTTTGATATTGACATTTTATTTTTTTTTGGATTTTGGAGGGAACACGTTCGATTTTACATCTGTTCGAGAGGGGTACTCTGGTGAGCAAATGTTATAATATTATATTTATTTATTGTTTGTGGGTAGCCATTGTGGTCATACTACTATGGGTCTAGGGTGGAAGTGAGCCAGGATACTTCCACCATCGACCCATAGTAGTTTTATTTATTTATTCAGAAACTATCTGACCCTGGAATCAAGCTAAAAAAAATCCAAAAAAAAATTTAAAATGTCAATAATATCAAAAGAATGTTTGAGTTTGAGCTTATTGGCCAGAATTTTATTGCGTCAAATTTTGAAAAATAAGGGTAAAAAAACGTGTTTTTTGAGGTTTTGGGTGTAAATTACCATCTAAACATAGGAACGTATTATGGTATATTCGGTATAGGAGCAAAATGTCATATATGAATCATCCACCAAATAGGCTAAAATGATTCTTTGAAAATTTGCTCATTAACTCATGCCGCACGAATGCAACTTTTTTTGAATCCCTGCCGCCACCCTACTCCTTTCCTAGTCACACAATATCATCAGCAATCGTACAAACGCAGTGAATTATTGACGAATTAAATATATACGACAATTTATACATCCCCTCCTGATTACCACCTTGAAGCTTCAATTACAGAGGGTTTTAACCGATTTTATATACTGATTTGATCTGTTAACCCTCGCAAACACTTCTTCCTTTCCCATAGCTAGTGTACGACTCCAACACCGTTTTTTTCCTCACCTTTACGATCCCCTTATCAACCGCCCATTATCTCCCGCCGAAGACAATACGCCCTCCACGGTTTAACTTTTTTTTATCCCCCAAGAGCTTTTTTTCTTTTTTTTTTCATCCATCTCAAACCTCCGGGAATTTATGTGACTTTTTTTTTTCTTCTTCCCATTTTGACTCGTAAATGTGGAAGGGAAGGAGCAGATAATATGAAAAGTCGACTGACAGGATAAACCCCGCCCTACCGTTTGCCAAGTCTGCGAACGCCTTACTCCACTCAGTCTCAGTGTGATTTACCCTGGGGGTTGAAAAAAATCGTATAAATCAAGTGGATTTCGAGAGAAGAAACCTACCTAAGTAGGTAAATAAATCAGAATTCGTTGGTTCATTTATTTTTAACTAAAATAGTCGAGCCATCTCGGTTAGAAAAGTGTTGATTAACAAAAACTTTATCTTATTTCACCTCTTGTGGTATTAATAATCAGTGATTTACCAGATGTACAGGTTGAGGTTACCACATTGAATTTCTTATTTTTTTGATTTATTATTATTATTTTCAATTATTATTGATCAGGGATGGGATTTTCCTTTAATAACATATTATTTTCCTGAAGGAATTTTCAAAAGATTCAAAGGTATTCATCTGTTTCTCACAAAGCTGGTTTCTTTCAAAAATACATATTTCATTTTGCATATTAATGCATATTTTAGGATTTGTTTTAGTGAAGAAGTTTTAGCGAATTTTCGAAGAAAATGAAGCTATTGCAATGGCTTCAAAATTTTTGTAATGCAAATTTTTGAACTTTTTCTTCGTGGAAATCCGTTTCAGACCATTCTAGAACGATTCCTGAAATTTAACACTTTTCATAATGTATATAATATACATATATGTATACATGTATTTAAATATGTTTCACTCCAGATGATACCTGCCCGTGGGATCGAGATAAAAAATCCAAAAAAACTTTAAAATGTCAATAATATCAAAAGATTTGTTAGGTTTTTGGTGTGAAATACCATCCTAAACATAGGAACATATTTGTGGTATATTCGGAATCAGCGTGGAATTTCCTATAAGAATCACCCACAACACTGATTAAAATTATTCTTTGAAAATTCGCTCACCAACTCATGCTGCATGAAAGGAACTTTTTTACCTTGTGTTTCACGAAATGTTCGGAGATTTCAAACGCATTTGCCCTTACCACTATATTTTATTAATGACATATTTTGCGATTTTAATTCCATACTTCGAGTTTTAGCAACATATTTTGGGTGCATAAAACATCTTTTTTAGTGACATATAAATTCCATCCCTGATTATTAATATTATTTTCCACCAACAAACCTCAGCGCCCGGTGGTCATGCACAGCATCCAGACAGTATAGGTATGTAATACTGCGTCAAAATATAGTTTATGGATGATAATAATCGGGATTCAGCCGGGAAAACGAGGACTTCCACTTATAGTTACGAGGATTTCCCTACGACGTTTAAAGTCAAACGTGACCCACCTTCAGGTGACATCTTTACTGCAGTCAAAACAGGAAAAAGTTCCATTCGTGCACAGGGGCGCACCCACGGGGGGTGGGGCTTAGGGGGGGGCTTCAGCCCCCCCACAGAATCAGAAAAAAATAACTGTTTAATAGGTATGGCTTGATCAACAATGTAATGAAATATTCTAAATTGGAATATTATTGGATGCGGATTGCGAGATACAAGTTCTCCCCTAACCTCTTTTGCTTGTTTAAAACTTGTGATGTTTGGTGTAGACATAAAAATATTTTCCAATGGAGATCACTGCTACAGTCAGGGCCAATGGGGCGGACGTTAAGAATGAATCCATCCACCTCGACGAAACATAATAACACATCAACACCCATAGACATGTTTCCATATTAAAATAATGTGTTTTACGTACATTTTTAAGAGCCCAAATAGGTTAAAAAGCGCAGTGATGGAATTGTTGAGGGTCGATCAATGAAAGAAGTGGGTGCCAACGTTTCGGATAATTTATTTCTCCATCTTCAGGTCCTTTAAAATCGGATAAAAATTATGACAATATTGATATTTGAACAATGTGATTGACACTTAAAGTAACCATAGAGAAGCTTGGATATTGGAATTCTGAATATAAAAAGAAGGTGTAGTTGGTATACAATAAGCATATTGAAATACAAAACTAATTGTACAACACATGAAAGTATAAATAAAAAATAATATAGGCGTGTTAAAATTGATTAAAATCACCACTTACATGAATCATTCAAAGGCAGTGGAAAGTAAGACGGTGCGTAGGTACTATTTCACCAACACTGGAAGACTAAATGTTGGAGGTACAAAGCAAGGTTATATACCATGGAATGAAAAAAGGAAAAAGAACGGTTCCAATATCCAAGCTTCTCTATGGTTACTTTAAGTGTCAATCACATTCTTCAAACATCAATATTGTCATAATTTTCATTCGATTTTAAAGGCCCTGAAGATGGAGAAATAATTTCACCGAAACGTTGGCACCCACTTCTTTCATTGATCGACCCTCAACAATTCCATCACTACTTTATTCTACGATCAACATACCTAAAATTAATGGTTAAAACGCAATTTTAAACACCCAATTTTCAAACAAATTTAAACAGGGGAGGAGAGCCCCCCCGGACCCCAATCTTTTTTGAGGAGGGGGGGAGGCGTGGAAGGGTGGGATGGGGGGTGACTTCGTGACAATTGAAAATCCTGGGTGCGCCCCTGTTCATGCAGCATGAGTTGGTGAGCGAATTATCAAAGTATAATTTTAACCGATTGGGTGGGTGATTCTTATAGGAAATTTCACGCTGATTCCGAATATACCATATTTATGTTCCTATCTTCAGGGGGGTAAATTTCCTGAGGCGGTTCTCCCCTTCCTAAATATTCGGACAAATGAAAACAATAGCCAAAAAATGTCTTTCGAATTTAGGAAAACGGAACTCATCGATATCATCTCAGAGTGATTCTGAACCGCAAATTAGAGCCGTTAGAGCCTCACCATAACATTATTTGTGCCGCTCTGATAATTTCCCGAGTCGGACTTGAAGCTTCTGCAACCAGTCCGATTGTCCATGGTCGAAAAATCTAACGGCCTCGAAGTACACGATCCCGAAGAACGCCGAAGAACCGTTCAGGCTCGAGAGGAACCGGTACCGGAAATAATGGAACGTGCTACGGTCAGAGTTCAACCAGTTTTCACGGAAGGTCCGAGGCCGGCCGCTACCGTTTTTGACGGAATTAAGAGCACACAAACAGGAGGAAAAAAGTTCCATTCATGCAGCATGAGATGATGAGCGAATTTTCAAAGTATCATTTTAACCTATTTGGCGGGCGATTTTTTTTTTGGAAAATTTCTCGCAGATTGCGAATATACCATATATATTGTTTCGGCGAATATGGTCAAAATATGCACTGTTTTTTTCAAAAAAAAAAATGAGCTTTTTGATATTCAAAATTATTTGGGAGAGTGACCATTCGATTCAGCAGCAGAAACATGGAAGACAATACCTAACACCTTAAACCATGAGTAGCCGTAAAACAACCAATTAACCCCGCTCCGGTAAAAACGCATTTTTTTCGCATTTAAACGCATTTTCCCCCCTCCGGCAGTAAATTAACCAAATATTTCGATCATTTTTCAGCTAAAATCGAGTCAAATCAACAAGCGAAACAATGAAAATTCATGCGCCACACTCGGGGTTCAGCATAAGCCACGTTTTGCGCAATTTGGTGACTTGCCAAGTTCTATCTCCATCTAAAACCCATTTCCTTCCTGAATCAATAATTTCATCGATCATCTCAGAGACTGTGGAACTGAACAACTCCCCTAAAAAAAAATCAAATTGAATTCTCCATAGAATAGGAAAAAAACCCATCTTTTTCCTAATGTTCCTATTTCTTCCAAATAAAGTGTTGTTTTTTTTCTCCAGAATCCTACTTTTTCAAAATTGAATGATCTTGTTTTGCGACTGTTGGTAATTGAAAACAATAGCATGAAAAATATTGACATGTTAATTTTTTTTCTAATTTTTTACCTTGAATTTACTTTATTGAATTGAAGTTCCTAGCTCTAAAATTAGTCACGCACTTGCCCCATATGCCTAACGCACTTGCCCCATAATGAGGGGCAAGTGCGTTTTTCAACCGCAAGTTTTTATCCTTTGATTTAGTACATAAAAATTATACAAATCGTGAGGATTTTTTACAATTTTGAAACAGAACCGTTCAAAGAACTGAACAAGAGTAAAATTATGGATAAAATCCTAACTGGAAACATTTTGTGCGATGCCAAAGTCAAACTATGGTAATAATGGTGCGCACTTGCCCCACTTGACCCTATATTATAATACTATTTGTCAAAGTTAATAAATATCTTTAAATATCTTTAAAAGCATATTTTTGCATTCAGGTATAAGGTACTTAAGATTATTTGCCTGTAGGATAATCTATGTGGAGGTGGGGACATGGTACAATAATATGCTGCAGGTCATACTGG
>JAEMON010000012.1:2717733-2735487 GCA_030264115.1 Lygus lineolaris
AGGAACAATCCTAAGAAGAAGAGGCGAAATCCAAAGAAGAACCAAACTGACGAGTTTGGTCCAAAGAGGAAATATCCAAAGAAGGACAAGAATAACAAATTTGACGAGTCAAACGAAATTGCAGAAGATGATTATGATGAGCCAAAGTGGAGTAACCCAAAGAAGATATATCCAAAGATAAAGGAATACGACCCTGACGAGCCGAACGAAACTGACGGTGATTTGTATAAGCCAAAGAGGGGAAAACCTAAGAAGAAGAACAACAATCCTAAGAAGAAGAACCAGTTTCCAGATGATGATCCTCATGGTCCAATCAGGAACAATCCTAAGAAGAAGAGGCGAAATCCAAAGAAGAACAAAACTGACGAGTTTGATCCAAAGAGGAAATATCCAAAGAAGGACAAGGAGAACAAATTTGACGAGTCAACCGAAATTGCAGAAGATGATTATGATGACCCAAAGTGGAGAAACCCAAAGAAGAACAAAACTGACGAGTTTGATCCAAAGAGGAAATATCCAAAGAAGGACAAGAAGAACAAATTTGACGAGTCAAACGAAATTGCAGAAGATGATTATGATGAGCCAAAGTGGAGAAACCCAAAGAAGATATATCCAAAGATAAAGGAATACGACCCTGACGAGCCGAACGAAACTGACGGTGATTTGTATAAGCCAAAGAGGGGAAAACCTAAGAAGAAGAACAACAATCCTAAGAAGAAGAAGAACCAGTTTCTAGATGATGATCCTTATGGTCCAATCAGGAACAATCCTAAGAATAACCCATTTGGAGAATACGAACCTTATGGTCCAGTCGAGTACAATCCTAAGAAGAAGAACCAGTTTCCATATTATGATCCTTATGATCCAAATAAGATCAATCTTGAGGAAAACTATGAATTTGATGAATATGATGCTTCAAGTCCAGCCGAGTACAATTCTAGGAGGCAGAGAAAATTCAAAGAGGATTTTTACGGTCCAATCAAGTACAATCCTAAGAATAACCCATTTGGAGAATACGAACCTTATGGTCCAGTCGAGTACAATCCTAAGAGGACGAGCGAATTTGAAGAGGATTATCCCTATGGACCAATTAAGAGCAATCCAAAGGATTATCGTTATGGTCCAGCCAAGCCCAATCCTAGTAGGCCGATGGTATTAGAAGAGGGTTATCCTTACGGTCCAGTCGAGAACAGTCGTGAGATGGAAAACGTATATGGGGAGGATGATCCCTACGCTGTAATCAAGGACTATCTTAAGAATATAATGGTCGTGATTAATGGACAGTCTTATCCACTGTGGCCCTTTCTATTTCCATCCAATGAACCAAAAAAGGAACGATTCTAATGAGGAGAAAAATACCCCGAAGAAAATAATCCTTGAGAGAAGAGAGGTTGATAGAACTTTACAAGAAGAAAGCTAGTGAAGCTCTACTTCATAGAAGAGTACACTTTGAAATTTCGAGACTATTTTATTCACACCCGTACCTTGATTCACTTTATGGATGAAGTTAATCAGCTCCATAGCAGACTTGTGCATAATCGTAATAAATGATTCCATGAATATACTCGTTGGCATCAGAATATAGGTACCAGTCTTGGATTATTAAAGGTTGATCATAAATAAAACGGTCTCTTTCAGCCGACGTTTCGGATATTCTATCATCCATGTTCAAGGCTTAGGGACAGTGATGAGAGTTCAAATTATTTCATGAAACTCTGTTGAATCTCACAGAATCAGTAATTATATTATAGCATCGAGAAAATCCAACAAGATAAGATAACAAGGAAAAAATTAAAACAACACTCTTAAACCAAGATGGATGATCTGAAACGTCGTCGTAAAGTTTTTTTAAAATCCATGAACAACTCTCAATACCCTCAGACTCTGGTGTAATCTATAACCTGTGAAGTTTCATGGATAATGTGGGTTTAGAGGGCTTGATTATGCTTTAATTCAAGATATTTTTAGTTGTGTGGTGTGTATTTTTCATTAAGCGCATGAATAACTTGAAGATCAATTATTTATGTAACCACGACATCATGATTACAAGATCCTCTTTTTTTTTATTGAAAGCGTAATCATAATATACGACCAACCCTGTTTCATAGCCTAAGGAGGTAGGTAGTAATTACCTTCTCATTTACACACGATAGGTAGGATCAAAAATTACCTAACCAAAAACAAACTATGTTTGAGCAATAAGTATAAGTTAAGGTATGTGTTAAGGTATGTTAAGGTATGTGTTAAGTAAATAGTTCATTAGTTGGAAACATGCACCAGGTGCCTAGGTAAACTATACAACATTGAGAATATTAGCTTCTGAGGTGAAAGTTCGATCTCTAAGATTAAAATTTAAAACAAGCATTCAGCTGTTTCTTGAACGAACTAGATTAGGGCCTTTCAGTTTGTGGTCAATTTCTGGTCATGTGCTAAACTCCATGTGATTTCTAAGAGCCTTGAGCATGCTAAATCGCCATTATAATCAAACTATCAACCTTATAAGCACCCTTTGAACAGAAAAACCTCCACGTCACGAAATTCAACTGCCAAATAAATTTCGGAACTGCCTTCAGACGGACGTTCAGGCCGTATCACACAAGCAGGTTTTCAAGGAAAAGTTCCATTCATGCAGCATGAGTTGGTGAGCGAATTTTCAAAGAATGATCTTACCGATTTGGTGGGTGATTCTTATAGGAAATTTCACGCTGATTCCGAATATACCATATGTTCCTATGTTTAAGATGGTAATTCACACCAAAAACCTCAAAAAACACGTTTTTTTTTTGGGCGATTTTTGACTTTAAAAGTTGATGGCGCAGCAACACCCCCCCCCCCCCCCCCCCCCCCCCCCCCCCCCCCCCCCTTCCTCCTTAACTGGATTTATGTTATTTCCTGGCAGGATAATTTATGACTGGCAACATAGGTAGAAGTAATTTTATTGCAGAAGATCTTGAAAAGGAACAAAAAGACATGGTAGGGAACCCTTGGAAAAATGTTACTTATCTTACAATCTTTTCAAGACAGGTAACGACGCAAAAGTTCTCTTTAATAGTTACTTAAACAATAATACAGAGTAGAAAATCTTTGAAAAAAGTCCATTAATCAAAGAAATCTACAGAACAACTGCATTTTTCCTATACCTGTTTGCATAAACGGAAGCTTCTTACGCATATTGCCTACCACGGTGTGTGGTAAGTCTGCTCGAGTTTTTGACACAGCTGAGCGGGCGGTTTTGACAAAACTTGATAACCTGACCCCTCAAACATGTAGTGACGTTAGAGTTCCCATACCTACTAATAAAACCGCTGGCCACCAGAATGCGCTGCATCTGAAGATTTCAGCACCCAGAAAATAAGCTAAGAAAAAGCTGAAAAACCGCTTGTGTGATAAGACTTTTAGGGCGGCAATTTATTAGGAACCATCTCTTACATAGCCACAAGCAATCACAGTGTAATGGGACGCAAGTTATTCTCCAGTGTCTAGAAGTAGAGAATAAGATGCATAGATCAGAGTGAAAGGTGACGAGGATGAGGTTGCTACTCAAGGACAGCAAGTTCAATTATGCTCAATTTTATGTTGTGCTATTGATGACGTACTGTGTTATTCCTATTCCATTGCTTGTATTTTGAAAGAAAGACTGAAGTTAATTTCCAAAAGCCAAATTCTCTTCACTTTTTCATATTAGTGGATTTTTGTTTTACCTAATATTTTTATGGATGTATACCTACCCATAGTGTGTTTTCATAATGAGAAAGGTCAATGATCAATAAATTATTGTTATGGGATGGAGGAACTGACGTTATTTGGTTTGCCCCAAGTTCCAATTAGCAGTGATTTATTTAGGGTTTTGTGGGTTATTTATTTACTGAGCTGAAATGACAGGCAGAACAATATCCGCACGCTTCTGGACTTGTGACACGGCTCCTTCTTGATCAACATAATTCAACCTATAGTCAAGAAGGTCAAGGGTTACAACGTTGCACTCTCCTCAGAGGGGACCGACATGGATGTTCCCCCCACCGCCCCAGCTCTTCAGGAGCACAAAACCACATCGTCCCTGCCTCGCCCACAACCACACGTTATACGGCAGTAATCATCACTATGGGATGGCGGAACTGACGTTTCTTGACATTTTCAAATTAGTTGATTTTTGTTCTACCTAATATTTTTATGATTGTATTGATGAGTGTTTTCGTAATGAGAAAGGTGAATGATCAATAAATTATTGTCAACTAACGGGCTGTAGTGCACTTGCTATTGGTTGAAAGTCGTAGGGACCTAAGTAACTTGATTTTTTATTTACTCAAAACGGTACAATATTCTTTCAGTTAAATACTCCGGATTTAGGCAATATTAAAAGATAACTTCATAATTACATACTATGTTTTTATTGATATTATTATTATTATTATTATTAAGGCTCGACATTTCTGGGTAAACCTAGGCCCACCGCCGAGGCGGGTGACTTGGGTAGTTTTAGTACATTTTATACTATAAATCATACTCTAACAACACTTCAAACTCGGCGATCTTGGTCTCGTTTTGTTCCTTGAGATCTGGCCTTTCGATTCCAATATCGAAATTGAATTCCCGCCGACAATCCGTCTGGAACAATTCTTAAACCATACTCGAGTCACCTTGAGGTACAGGTGACTTTTGTACAGCCCTCGATTTCCTCTCTGGAGGCCTCAATTTTGGTATGAGGACCAATATCAACTTCTCACACTCCTCAACAATGCTATTGATTTGGGAGAAAAAAAAAATGTCAGAACCCAAATTTAATGTTTATTTTGTTTTTTTCAACTTTTTTTTTAATTATTAGAAAAACGTTATTTAAACGGTTTCTCTGTTAGAGTATGAAATCGGTGGGAGAGTGAGATGACAATGAATGAATTAATGTCGAGAACGAAGTATTGGAATTTATTAATGCGATGTCAATGGAAACAGGTAATACAATTGGCGTCAAGATCGACAATCCAACACCCCCTCTCGATCGGGTTGTACTGTAACTTTGGGGTTATCACAACAGTTGAAAACTAATGTTGGAAAGTCAAAACGGTAGAACGACTGTTGTAACAAGAGTAGTGAGAAATTATCGAGTTGGTACCTACTCGATGTATCGATTGGAAACGATGTATCGATTGTAAATGTCAAGGAGAAAGGAAGAAAACATGATAATTAATGGTTCAAATCACTAAAAATTACCACAACTTGATGTATCACGCTAATAACTCAATTCAAACGCTCAAATTATCACCAGTAAGTGATGATAAATCCAAGATAACTTGATTCAGTCACTTATTCCCATCTCGAAAAATCTTCTCACTACCTCCCGAGGTGGTCACAAGATTGTCCACAGTAGACAGCTTTTGTCAATGTTGCTTAGTTACAGAACACCTAGCTTGCAAAATATGGCGGCGTTTATCACCAAGTTACGAACTCAACAGTTGTTTGGCTTACAGGACACCCTCCCTGGTCAAGTCTTATCGAATCATCACAACCTGCAGACTCTTGGCAATGGACGTGGAGGGAGAGTGCACTGCTGTTGCGCTCTCTAGTTTCCAACTGTAACTACGTCCTGAAGTTCAACCTATCGAAACACTTCTCGAGCCTTAGCTTTCAGCGCCCTTGAATATACGATAATAATATTATCGTATATATGATGTTCCTTATAAATATTATGTTCCTTTATTTAAGATGGTAATTTACACAAAAAACCCTGGAAAAACACATTATTAGACCCCATTTTAGCAAATTTTGAAAGAAAATTCAATTATTTCTATGGCTTCAAAATTTAGGTTATGCAAAATTTTAAAAATTGTTTCTTTGGAAATCCTTTGGAATGACATTTTGAAAATATATGTATGTATGTTGTAGTATGTCTGTGTCACTCCAGAAGATCTGACCCTAGGATCGATCTAAAGGATCCAAAAAAAATTCAAAATTACAATAGTAACAAAAGAAAGATGAGTTTGTAGGCCAGAATTGTTGGAGTACCTACTTTAAGCAGTCAAATTCTGAAAATTAAGGCCCAAAAACGATTTTTTTAAATGTAAATTACCATCTTTAACATAGGAACCTAATTCTGATATATTCGGAATCAGTGCGAAATTTCCTATAAGAATCACCCATCCAATCGGCTAAAATAATTGTTCCAAAATTCGCTCGTCAACTAATGCTGTATGACTGGATCTTTTCAAAATTTGACTCCTAAGAGTAGGTAATACCTACTCCACAAATCCTGGCCGAACAACTCATCTTTTCTTTTGATATTATTGGCATTTTGAATTTGCAGAGCGTGCTTAGGGTCAGATTTCGTCAGAAATTCACATTATACATTACGAAAAACCTATACATATAAATTTGAATGTTTTACATGGCAAATATACCCGTGGTGCCATTAGATATAGGAAGGGCAATAAAAGAATACTTTAAAAACTCTTTCTAGATGACACTGTTTTTTAAAGGTTCTCTGAGGATCTCCTGTTTCCCGGAAGTTATACTGAGAAACCAAAGATGATTTCTGAATCCCAACACTCATAAAACCGATATTCAAGAGAATTGATATAAGAAACCATCGCTGTTCATACATGATATTCACTCGTGTTCATGATCTCCAAGCATCAACTGACAAGTAGCATCTATATTTTACCATTTTCCTTATTTTTGACTCACATTACAGGTGATCAAGTATTGGGTTTCAATTCGGACTTTATACCGTCAGATGAATGAAAAATAGCGAAATTCCATAATTATCACATCACCTATTGTTTAAATTGAATCTCTCCTATATAATAGTGACCAGAACATTTTTCAATAGCACTTCGAAAAATGGGTCCTCTCAGTCTGGTCCGAGCAGCCCTACTGCTGGGATTAGTGGGTATCTGCTACGCCGAACCAAAAAAAGTAAGAATTATTTTTGGATTTTATCGTTGCCCCAACAATGGGCATTTAGGTGGTATTTCAGGAAGTCAGAAAATCGGGTTTTCTCCTACTTTGATCGATAATTAGGCTCGAACTAAGTGAGAAAACACGAAAATCCGCGTTTTTCGTTAATTGGCTATAAACATATTTAATGACAACACAGAAATGGGTAACTTGCTGAAATCGGCAAAACTCGGATAATAATGGCAAAGACCGTCGATTTCCACTTTCAGTAGGTTTGCCAACTCTACCGACGAATCCGACTAACCAATCATCGGACCATCAGAAAATCGGGGTTTCTCCTACTTTGATCAATGATTAGGCTCGAACTTAAAGAGAAAACATGAAATATCCGAGTTATTTTTATTGGCAATAAAAATATTTAACAGATACTAGCTAATAACAGATATTAGCTGAAATCGGCAAAACTCGGATAATAATGGCCAAGACCGTCGATTTCCACTTTCAGCAGGGTTGCCAACTCTAGCGACAAATCAGACTGACCAATCATCAGACCAATTATATTACCCTAGATGATTTTGTTAACTGATAAGTTCAGATTGAGCTTGTTATCCCCAGAAAGGTTCCTTATGAATTTCAACGCCTTCGGACGAACGGTAGCTTGAGCACCATTCCGCGCCATTTAGTGAATTTCACGAAACCTAAATTTCTGAAGATCCAATCGCCCGATTTCGCTCAAAATTGGGAAGGGGGGGGGGGGGGGGGGGGGGGGGGGGGGGGGGGGGGGGGGTTGAGAGCTGTTTAGCCACTTGAAATTCATTGTCAGATGGAATCCAAAACTACTTGACCAATTTTGATGGAATTCACAAGGATTGAGCAGGTCGTCCCCTATGAATTTCGAGGCCTTCGAACCCATGTTAGCGTATGCGCATACACAAAAGAGAACTATGCTATGTACCTACGCCCGTGTTATGCTAAGTGATGAAGCTTTACTGACCACCTACTTAAAGCACAATTTAAAACATTATGTTCATAAAAAAAATCGTATTTTAAAATTGATGTGTTTTTTTTTCATGGCACGTTGTAGCTGAACGAGAAACAGATCGACTACTTCAAAAAACATGCGGAAGAATGGGGTGCCCCTCCAGTATTAAAAGTCCTTGACGGAGGCATGGAGGTGAGTTGTTGAATAAAAGTTCTTCTATTATAATACATAGAAGGGTTCACTTTTACTTTCCTTACTTGACCCAAAGAGTAAAGGAAAAGTATTGCGATCGGCCATAAATCACAAAAATTGAAATTTTTTGAAAGCTTACATACAAATCCCACATTTCTTCAGAAGGTGGGGTAACACAGGGAGGGAGGGAGGGGGGGGGGGATGTAATTTCAACACTAATATTATTACTGAACACATTGATAAAATATAATAAACTACTTTTCACATAATACCTAACTACAGGTTAAAAAAATTCCATTCATGCAGCATGAGTTGGTGAGCGAATTTCCAAAGAATAATTTTAACCGATTTTGTGGGTGATTCTTAAAAGAAATTTCACGCTGATTCCGAATATACCATATGTTCCTATGTTTAGGATGGTATTTCACACCAAAAACCTCAAAAAACAAATTTTTAGCGATTTTTGAAACTAAATTTTCAAAATTGACCCCTTGGAGTACTCCAAAAATTCTGGCCAACGAACTCATCCTTACTTTTGATATTATTGACATTTTAAATTTTTTTTTGGATTTTTTATCTCGATCCCACGGGCAGATATCGTCTGGAGTGACACATATATAAATAAATATATAAATATATATATACATATGAAAAAGTGTTAAATTTCAGGAATAATTTTAGAATGGTCTGAAACGGATTTCCATGAAGAAAATTGTCAAAACTTTGCATTACAAAAATTTTGAAGCCATTGCAATAGCTTCATTTTCTTCGAAAATTCGCTAAAAGATCAAAAATTTAAGTTGGAAAAAAACTCAAAAACTCAGGATGTTGAAATGATTCAGGATCCCAATTTTGAAGTTAGACGTTCGAAACAATCCTACAAATACTGACAACTACGGGAAAATATCCCATCCTCACCCTGAGGATACCCCATTCGGCTCACCTGCAAATACGTACGTCCCATTGTGCTTCCTTTCACGCTAGAGCGTAAAATATTGAAGCTTTCAAATGATACAGAGTTCCTAATAGATCCCACGAGCTATATGAAGATTCGCATCTAATTTTCGTGTTGTATTGGCTCGGACGAGCAAAGTGGAAGCTAACCTTGTCAAAGTTCGTATCCCAATATTTTTCCGTATTGTGAAATTTTTGTTCCCCTTTTACCCTGGATTTTTACTTTTATATCCTGGGGGGATTATTTTATTTTTTATTTAGGACTTGGTGTTTGATAAAGTTGCGGCAGATTGCCTACCGTGCTGTTGAAGGCGCATCCACACTCTTCCTAAATTTATTACGTTATTTCCTCGTGAAATAGTTTAAGAGGGCGCAATATTTCAAGATGGGCAACATAGGTATAATTCATTGTAGAAGATCTTGAAAAAGAAACAAGAAGACAGGGTAGGTGTTTTGTACCACTCTTCCCCTACGAGGTAAAAACTCCGATATCGACGATCAATTTCTTCATAATGAAAGGAAGCTTCTGCAGAAACTTCATAATTTTTTAATTAATTTATCGGTGAAATACCAGAATAGGCGAAAAAACGTCGTTTGTAAAGACTTTGTTTCACATTTTCTCCAAATTGGCCCGAGGGATTTTGATGAAATCCACGAGTTATGAGTTATATATAGGTACAAGTGATATCCAATACCTTTCATCCCCAGGAAAATATTCTAAAGGCCACAATTAGCAGAAAAAAACAGACATTTTCACACATGTTTTGGAAAAACATTGACTCATGGATATGTTTTCGGGTGGTGAATGAATGTGCTTCAGTTAATTTTTTTTGGTTGGCACGTGAATTTACTGGTAGGACCTACTTCGTGACGCCTTCGGTTTCGATTGATTAAAAAAAGAGTTATGGAGATACTCAGCTGATCTAGGGTATGTCACTCGTCTCCAGCAGACCCCTTGAGCCTCCCTTCCAAATTTCAGCTTTCTAGGTTGAATACGAAAGAAAAAAGTTTCATTCATGCAGCATGAGTTGGTGATCGAATTTTCAAAGAATGATTTTAACCGTTTTGGTGGTTGATTCTTATAGGAAATTTCACGCTGATTCCGAATATACCATATATGTTCCTATGTTTAAGATGGTAATTTACACCAAAAACCTAAAAAAACACGTTTTTTGGCGATTTTTGACTCTAAATTTTCAAAATTTGACCCTTTGGAGTACTCCAAAAATTCTGGCCAACGAACCCATTATTACTTTTGATATTATTGACATTTTAAATTTTTTTTGGAATTTTTATCTCGATCCCACGGTCAGATATCGTCTGGACATATATATATATATAAAGTGTTAAATTTCAGGAATCATTTTAGAATGGTCTGAAACGGATTTCCATGAAGAAAATTTTCAAAAATTTGGATCACAAAAATTTTGAAGCCATTGCAATAGCTTCATTTTCTTCGAAAATTCGCTAACAGCTCAGTAGCTCAATGAGCTGAACAAGAATCTGACATTCGTCTCCAGCAGACCCCTTAGCCTCCCTTTCAAATTTCAGTTTTATAGGTTAGCTACGAAAGAAAACAGCTCACTCAATTGATCAAGGGTCTGTCACTGGCCTTCAGCAGACCCGCGGAGTCTTTAGGCTGACCCCCAGCCCAAAAACATATCCATGTTGATGACACTCAAAATGGCTATTTCTGTACAAGTAAGGAAAGTAGTGTGAAGCTTCGAACCAGATGTTTATAGATGGTATTGACTTAGCTAGCGCAACGCATCGTTGAGGCGAGGTAATGCGTGACCAGAGGTCAGGATATGAAACAGTTCATTTAACCATCTTCGTATAGATGCCCTCAAAGGAAACCCAATTGAAAGGCACACTTGTTGTGTGATGTTCCTCCTCTGTTTTCGGCAACTCAACACAACATTTTTCTGACAAAAAAAAAAAAATTCGCTTAATAAACGTATATTATTTTACATAAATCGTATAGATCAATTATTGTAATTATCAATGGTTATAGTAATTAGTTAACATTACGAGCTTTACAATGATGTATCTTGCAACAGTAGTTTTACTATTTTCCGAGAGCTGTAGGTCCTTCATAGGAGTTTATAGAAAATAGGAGCTTAACAAATAATATTTACCATCGATTCATTCAAATTTAATTAATTTTGGTAACCAAGGAACGTGAAGATTGTCCATAGTACCGGCGGACGGACTGATTTTTTTTTTTTTTTTTTCAATTAATTTTCAGACTACCTATCATGAAACGTAAAACATCAACATTTGAAGGGGGTTAACAAAAATTCGTTCTCGATTCCAAAGGTTCATAATTATTTTAAGCTAAATTATTTTCCCAACAATAACAGTTTGAAATGACAAAAAAAATTTGTTACTGAAACTAGCTGGATTACGCTCAGGAATTCTCCCCATCAAATCTCAACGATATTCATTCCTGAGACGATTGAATTCTCAATACCAAGGCAAGTTGCGCGGGATTCATTGAACATTTGGTGCTGGGCAAATCCCGCATTTTTATTGCTAACTGTGGATAACCATTTTTGCTTCACATTACCCATGGCTGAGCTAACGACAGCTGGTACAAATTGTGATCTCTAATCTCTGACCACAGCCTCGCCTTGTCTCAGCGCAGTTACGCGCTTGCGTCGCTGTCTAAGTTGATACCTCATATAGTTGAGTCAAAAAGGTTTTGTGACAATGTTGTGAATGAAAGGTGGACCCCTCATTAGAAAGGAGAGACAAGCAATAGGTCTTCGACAGCCGAGGTGGTTTAGCGGTTAGGCCAACGGAATCATTCAGATTTTGCTGTCAACATGGTTCGAATCCCCTAGAAGTAAAAAATGTTGTGGACGAAAGGGATCCAACAATTACCTTCTTCATTCCATTCTTTGCCTCCTTAACGACCTAAATCACTTGCAATGAAGTTGTGGAAACACATTTCAGTAAACAGAAATTGGAGCTACTTAACGAGTGATTCAATAATACCTACTAATTATTTTACTTTACTTCTACATTCATCATGATGGAGTTAAGGCATTCCATCTTCAGACAGAGAGTAGATTCCTAATAACTAGGGAGGCGCTCAACATTTAAAGGTGGGAGGGGGTTAGAGGTTAAGGATTGGTGTTTGATCAGAAAAAAAAAAAATGTCTGAGGTAAATTCTAAATAATAAATAGGTGCTTCAAGATATTATGGAAAATTTCAGAAAACTAAGAAGGAACAAAAACTGACGATGACATATGAAGCCGAAGACAATCAGATTTGCGAACTCACATTAACTAAGTATCCCAAAGGAACGTCAACTCATGGGTGGAATTGTTACTCCAAGCCGGAATCTGGGGGACCTGTAGATTTTGAAGATACAGAAGAAGATACGAAGGAAGAAGGGGAAGGGAAGAAGGAGAAAGAGAAGGAGGAAGAGAAGAAGGAGGAAAAGAAGAAGGGGGAAGAGAAGAAGGAGGAAGAGGGGACAGATGAAGAAGACGGTGAGGAAAAGCAAGACCAGAAAATAAAGAGAAGGAGGAGGGGGAAGAAGAAAGAAACTGAGGAGGAAGATTTCTCTTGAGCAACATGGATGATGAAACCAACACTTTTTTCAACGGACAGGCGTGAAGCATGAAGTAATAAAACTGAGTGCACACCAGTTGAATGAGGAAACGTGAAGGTTGTGAGACTATTTATTTCATCCTTTGAAACAATTCTTTTCCAGCAGTCCTTTACAACACCGTAGTGTGTGATGTATCTCCCCCTCTTTGCTAACCAATGATCCTTATCTGGAGACTTCGATCATAAATGGCTCTCGAGAGCTATTGGTACTAGTCAGAGCACACAACCACACACGCCATTGACGTGGGATGAGATACGCTGTCGGAATGGGGGCGATGAATGGGACAAAAAGATAGGCAGTGATCAGGGCTGTGAAATCTCGAAAAGTGTTTTGATTGGTCCACCTCTAGGACGAACTTCAAGGGTTCTTCTGGAGAATGCAGAAGCAGTACAAAAATCTTCAAGATTAGTCATCTATAGAGAGTAGTTTATAGAATAGTGGCAAAGCAACATTGTATTTCCAACTAAAGCCATCAACGAGGGTATTTTAGCTGAGCACCTCATTTCTCAGAAATAGAATATGGAATTTTGATATTCTTTGTAAATAGCCGGAACAAGAGCTATAGATATAGAAGGATGACATCGGATGCGATAATATTGCCATTCGGAATATTGACTGATTGAAATTGACTGAGTGGCTAAATTTTACTACCGATGGATAATATTTATATTGTTTTTTTTTTACTAGAATATCTGGCTATTTACTATTGACATTGTATTATCCTTCATTGGTGAATAAGCAAACAGTCAAAACCATCAATTCAAGTTCTAATCCCGGTTGTTCGAGAATAATTTTTTTCTTTGCTGTTCCGTGTTAGTTCCAGAAGTTGACAACTCGCAGCGCCATCATGTGAATGGCAGTAACGCCTGTAATTCTAATATTAGCTTTCCACTCTTTCTTCTTCTCCTGTTACTCTGTAGTGGTGGTGGTGGACTTGTGCGCATGTGCAGTGTGATCTGATGTAGCCTAGACTGCGAACGGCTGAACTGAAAAATGGCGACCATGTGAACAATTGTTTTGAAAAATGGCGACCATGTGAACAGCTGTTTTTGGGGATCCTGGTGGTCAGCTAACAGAACGCACTGTAATTAATGTGGAACTAGAATAAGAATAATATGCCAAATGCAGAATGAAAGGTGAACAAAAAACTGGAGAAACCCAGGAATTGAACCCATTGAGTGGAACCTGAAAGTTGGCACCAACGCCCATCTTTTCATCGCCCCATTGCGACAGTGGTTGCACCCCTTCAAGCATAACCTAATATCGTGGAGTGCTATTGCATAGTATTTGATTTCAACAGTTCTACCTGCTCACGTTTGAAGAGCCCAGGGAAGAAAGGGGCTAACAAAAAATTTTCTTATTTCAAGGAAAGCGGATTTGAAAGATCATCTAAAATTATAAGATAGGACTGCGGCACATAAAAAGCGGTTGTACGAGTTTACTAAATTGCTAATTATGTGCCGGAGTCCTACCTTATCATTTTAGGTGATGGTTCAAACCTTCAAATCCGCTTTTCTCAAAATAAGAAAATTGGTTGTTAGCCCCTTTCTTCCCTGGGCTCTTCATATGCAACCATACTGCCCTCAATAGGAAGAACGTTCTATGTCCATTTTTCAAGTTTCGAGAAAAACTCTTATTAGTTTCGGCTACTGTGCCATCCAAACTGAAAACTGCTGTGGAATTGAAAAAATGGACATAGGACATCGATTTTTGAAGCCTTTCTGGTGGATCTCCAAAAGTGCAAAAATGGACATGGACAGCATAAGAGCCACCAAACGTGCTTTCACAGATGGGATCCCACATCTTACGTGGGTTGTGGGCATCTACACAGCTACAGATCTGCAACTGAAGTAATAAGCTCTGACAGTGTGTTGGGGGGGACTTCTGTGTTGTAAGTTGACAGTATTGCTTATCCTATTTTCTCATTACAGCCATATTGCTGCTTTTGCCTTTTGACTATCTCGTTTTGTCCTTCAATTTCAACGAACGATTTTCTTTTTTAACAGTATTTTTAAAACAAGAGTTGAAGAGGGAATCTTTTTTTTATCGGAATGCCATTTCAGAAGAAAAAGGGAAATCGGGAAACATTTCAGCTGATAAAGTAGTTTGGCCTTTGCTAGAAGAATGCACTGTCGAAGCTCATTTCCTACTTTAGTTGCTGATGGCTGATCTATAATGGCTTCACAGTAAAATACTCGTATCCATGACAGAAGGTTGCACGTGTGAATACAAGTTGAAATCAGAGGCAATAGCCCTCCCGATGAATGACGAACAAAACTGGTGCCAACCTAACAGGAAGTAATTTCCCCCGTTCAGCGCAACCCCTCCCTCACTACTTGCTTGCTATTTAGACTGTAAACGTAAATCCTGTCCAGACTTCATTTTTTCTTGTTTTATTAATACATTCCACGCGGATTGCCTACCGATAGGCAAAAGATTTCTCACCCTCTACGTGGCTGACGTTTCAGTAAAATATTATGGAGTTCAGAAGCTCCACAATCAATTCAGCTATCAGGAAACGAAGTGCATTCTAGTGGCAAGCAGAGGTTTTACTAAACGAGATAAGAGTACAAAAACCCTGTCACAAAAATGAAATAACTGGTTGAACTGAGACAAAACAGATGGCGTTCGAGTAACCAAAAAAGTGCCTGCCGGTAGGCAGTCGTAGAAATAACTGATTATGAGAGCCGCGAGGTATGTGTTAACCTAAGGTGACACACCATCTAGAATTTTTGGCGCATGTCCAACCAAATAATGTGTCCTGCTTTCTTTGTTGCTAGGTATATACAAATTTGCCTATCCTCACTGGTGCCTTCCTCTAAGCATTGTGAAAATAAAATTTAATAGGTCTTTTTATCAAACTAGGTAGGCATCTATCTGTAACGTGATATTGTTTAGTACCTATACTTACCAACATTCAGCTAGATTCCTCGTTTTACGTTGTCTTTATGTCCTATTTTTGAACTATGAATAAAAATATAGTAGCTATTCATTACGTGATTCTTAGTACTTATATATTTTTCATGTGCGAGGACCAATGGAAGCTGGGCCTGATCTGTTATGTTGCCCCCATACTATGGTAGGAAATAGTTCAAGTTGGGTGGGCAGTATCGCTTCCTCATTTTTGTAACAAAAATGGAATCTGTCAGTGAATATTTCACCCGAATCGGTAGAATAGAGCAAATTCGTTGCATTCATAATCAAAAACGAACTCCTAAGGACCGCAATTGCAGTTCAAGCGTTGAAAATTAAAAAAAAAAAAAAAAATAAGTTTCTGAAAATACTTGTACGCTAACTGCATTTCCAAACAACGTGCTGGAAGCTGTCAAATCTCAGGAAGACTTGCAAATTTAATCAGCTTTCTAATGGTATGGTCAACTACAACTCTTACTGTAACATTATTACTACTTAGTACCAATAAGTGAAACATGGATGACCTCCCCCCTCTCCTAACCATTTGAGCGTTGCACAGTTTTTCCTATTTTTCTCAGCCAATTTTCAACGGATTTTGATGCGGTTGGCGGCATCCTTCCGATTTTATTATTCTCCAGAGGGGTGAGATGCCTTTATGCAAATTTAATTTTTTTAAAGGGATTTGAAAAATTCAAAATTTCGAACATGAAAATATACATAGCTGATCCCCCGGGAGAATCGACAAACAAGAAGAATGCCGCACAACGCATCAAAATCGATCAAAAATTGGCTGAGAAGAAAGGGGGAAAACTGAATTACATGGGGTCCTTGGCCCCTTAAATTCTTTTCAGATTGTTTGGAATCACCCACTCATTTCCAGAATTTGGAACCACCCCTGTCATATTTTTACCGTCTTATTTGACGCAGAATTTTTGTTTATTTTAGTGTAATATTAGGCGTTTTTCTCTCTCTCACAAAAACACTCAAAAACGTTGAATTCCAAGGACCTTTAATATGACATCAGCATGAAATTTCGTAAGACCTCAAATTCTTTACGGATGGTTTGGAACCAACCTGTATACTGGTGTTGGTTTCCTTTCGACGGCAGAACTAGGGGCGATCCTTGGATTATCCCATTCTGTTTTAAAAATTCTGTATTGGTCTCTACATCCCCAGTATATGTAAAATGAAGATCAACATCTCAAAAGCTTCAAGATTTCATTCAGCAAGTGGGATAGACTGCATGTGCTAACTTAACAATGTGCAAGTGAGGTTTTAGTGATGCAATACATTTTTTCCAAAATTGGGTTCTTGAATGGCTTAGGCAGAAATGTTCAGCATAAGTCAAGTCAATGTATTCCTACTTAAGTTCAGGGTGTAACCTCATCATTACTGTAGAGGCGTCCAACATTAGGAGGTTCACCAACTTCACTTTTTATCATAAAATCTTGATTGGTAAATTCTAAAGGGTTACTTCAAGGTATTATGAAACGTTTCAGAATAAAGAGAATGTTCAAGTAGTGACGATGAAGTATGAAGCAGAGCAGAATCAGATTTGCAACCTCAAATTACAAAGGTTTAAAGACAAATCGTCAAGTCATGGGTGGAATTGTGCCACTAGAATTGTTCCTGCTAAGGAAAGCTCGGAAGAGGATACGTCAGAAGGCAATTCGACGCCAAAACAAGGGGACAATTCGACGCCAAACCAAGAGGACAATTCGACGCCAAAACAAGAGGAAACTTCCACACCAAGCAAAAGCTAAAGGACACCATCATAGATTAATGTGAAGATAAGGTGAAGTTGAAAAGGAAGAAACTGAGGTCAAGATTTCCGATAGTAAGACACACCCGATGTCTCTCGAGCAGCATGGATGATGGAAGCAAAACCTTTCGGAGGACTATGAAGTAATAAACCTGAATGCATACCAGACCAGTTGAACGATAAAATCTGAAGGTTTCGAGACTATTTATTTCATCCTTTGCATTAACTCCTTCCCACCAGTCCTTTACATATCACCAACTCCCTCGTAAAGGCCTGGGCACACAGGATGCGTTATAACGCGGCGCCCAGGAAACGCGCGTTCTCCCCGACGTTTGGCGGAATAGCTACGTCACATACACCGTGTTATATGAGAGCCTCAGTTTCCTCACTCGCGTTATTTTTAGCGAATTTTCGAAGAAAAATAAGCTATTGCAATGGCT
>JAEMON010000012.1:2787810-2804057 GCA_030264115.1 Lygus lineolaris
CAGAAAATAATAAACCGTTGTTTAATAATTTACAGCGTTTTTTATATCGCGAAAAAAATTAAAACCGTCCTGTTAATCATTATTAAATGATTAAAAAAATAGAACACAACGCAACTCCTGATCAACTGCCTAGATGCATTTTTGTCTTTTAAATCCAATAATAAATTGCGACAAAATATAGAAATTTAAGTTTTAATGAATCAAAAATAAATACTAGTTAAATACTGAGAAAAGAAGACAAATATATCACAAAATTATAATTTATTGCATTGAGCAAGAATTTCGTTAGATACCTAGTACCTACCTATATTATGATCCTTACGAAATCCATTAATGACGTCGTAATCGGAGTAGTACTTACTCGTAGAAGCAGCAAACGTGAGCGGCCGTACTTACCTCACATAATGAATCCAAATTTTATATTCTCAAGTTAAAGCTTATTATATTACATTGAATTTAACTGACGCTTTTGTTGATTTTCAGAACCAACCTGATGGTACCTTGAAAATCATAGTTACTTATAAAGTGTGGCCACATACTTGCATTATGAGTATATTCACATCACCTGGGACGAAAAAGCCGAGAACCGTATCAGCTGTTTGCAACTGAACAATAATTTTGTGTTTTTCGGAGGCAGTGTCCAGACAATCATTAATACCTTCTGCGTTTACCAGATCACGTTTTCCTCTTCAGTATTCAAACCCCATCATATTTTGATGAAATAAAATGAACCTACTCACCTATCCTTGTGGGATTAGTTAATATTATTAAAGGTAGGATCAGCGGTGAAACTCTTTAATCCCTCATTTAGAATATTAGCAATGTAACTACCTAGAAATCCCATAAATTGAAAATCGGAACCTATGGTTTCATTTTCAAGGTGCGCGAAGCTCAGTAACAAAATGAAATTCTTGGTATTCTTCCACATAAGAATACCTAACCTAGAAATTTATTATTTTAATAATATCAATCAATTTATTTAAAGAAAAATTGGTTGGAATGATATTATAATGTATGGTCAGATAAATTCCTAATATGATGATAAGGTATTGGTAAATAGACACCAAGAGATCGTGGCTATTTCGTGGATATTTTATGGAAACGATATAATTTATTTTAAAATCCTACCTTCTCACCAACTAAATATATATATATTTGGTATATATACTTATATAATATTTTCGTAAATACCCATGATTGGCTCTGTTGCCTCTTCTAGGGTGTGCTGTATCGATTATGTCAGCTTCCGGGTGTACCTTCCGGGGGTCATGATAACACTGACATTCCATGTCATCGTGCCAATACCATCCATCAGGTACTAAAGACACTAAAATACCTACTATTAGTAATGGAATTTAGTCCCTAATGTATGGTATTTTATCCGGTACCTACCTATTGAATTTTCATTCAAGGGGAACTTACATCAATAAGTCTGATAATCAAATTTTTCAGTACCTATCTATATTGTTATTTGGGATAAAATGAAATAGACTAAATCGAGTGTATCTACAACTATAGACACATTGTTTTTGCTCTATGACTTCATTATTGGTTTTCTTAAACCTTCCACGAAAAAAGAAAAAACTAGATAGCTTGTAGTCCCCCTAGGAATATTTCATCTTCTGAAGATAGCTAAGTTCCTAATTAACCTTTCTCTGACACCCACTGGGGGTAAAAACGTCTGCCAAGTTGAGTCTGCAGTATAGCTTCCCCCGTTTTGTAACATGGACATATTGAACATTTCAGCAAAATTGGTAGAATAGTTCCGGAGCTATCCCTGTGACAATGAACTTCAAGTTTGCGCAAGCGCAGCAGCCATGACTTATCCCATTGTGGCGAAATTCATGGGTAATTGTCTTGGAGAAAGCCCTCAACTACACTCCGAATTGAGCAAAATCGGTCCATTAGGATCTGAGAAATCGTAATTTCACGAAATTCATGTTTGCTCATGCGCACAAGCTTTGAAATCAATAGGGGACTGTGTAGGGGCTACCCCGAACAATCTCTGAAAATGTCACCTGAAGAAGAATCGTTTTATTTGTCGAGAAACACAAGGTGCATAGACAATAATTGTCAAATTTTATGTACATTTCTTCCAATTTTACAGTGGAGAACTCCACTATGTCTGGTGTTTTTGTATCGCCTATCCTGACTTTTATTAGATACAATGAATTTTTGTTACTTGAATATTCAAAGAATACTTTTTACGCGGGGGATCGCTGAGGGAAAAACAGGGGTGGAGACGATTTTTGCTCGTGAATAAGTCGAGTAATTCCGGAGTTAAGGCTTTGAAACACATTCGTGTCGAAATTCGTCGGTAATAATCTACCCTCCGAATTAGGGCAAAATATAGGTAAATTAGGAACTTAGTTTCAGGAAATTCACGTTTGCGCATGCGCACACGCTACTAGTGGTCCGATGGCGATGAAATTGACAAGGGGCTGTCAATTTATAAATGTGTCACTCCAGACGATATCTGATCGAGGAATTGTGCTACAAATCTGAAAAAATCTGAAAATTACTACCTAATATCAAACCTACTACTACCTATTACTACCTAAAACTATTACCTAAACCTATTACTACCTACTACTACCTACCTACTACTACCTAAACCTATTACTACCTAATATTACAATACCTAATATCAAAAGAAAGTTTAAGTTCGTTGGCTAGAATTGTTGGAATACTCCAAGGGTTCAAATATTGAAAATTTAAAGAGAAAAAACGCGTTGTTTGAGGTTTTCGGTATAATTACCATCTTAAACATAGGAACATAAATATGGTATATTCGGAATCAGCGTGAAATTTCCTATATGAATCACCCACCAAATCGGTTAAACTCATTCTTTGAAAATTCGCTCATCAACTCATGCTGCATGAATGGAACTTTTTTTCTTGCACGAATACATAGCTTCCTACCGTCGGTAGTGAGGAAGCATAAACGGCCAACAAGACATATTCCACAGAAAACTCACCAGAATAATAATAATTTGGAAAAGTGAACCCCAATGGACGATTGTACGTTGTTGGCAATACCACAAGATGGGCATACCGCTTTGTTTTACGAAAAAGTTTTTCATTTTTACTTTGTAAACGGGTAGAAGTCTGGAAGACCTCAAATTGACAAATAACGAGGTTCAATTCCGGTCCACATAATCACCGAGTTATGGATGCCACGGTTGATAATGAAGTCTTAAAAGTTTTCCCGTTACCGAAAAATTTTCGTTCTTGAGAGAGTTAAGTACCTGCTAGTTTGTACTCCTGATGAGACATCACTTGAGTTTCCTGCTTGCCATATTCTTCATCGCCTCAATCGAATTCCGTATTGGGAATACGGAAAACACTACGGAAAAAACTACGGTAATTTTCGTTCTTGAGAGAGTTAAGTACCTGCTAGTTTGTCCTCCTGATGAGACATCACTTGAGTTTCCTGCTTGCCATATTCTTCATCGCCTCAATCGAATTCCGTATTGGGAATACGGAAAACACTACGAAAAAAACTACGGTTAAAAAAGTATGTTATTGAATTTCTGTCCTACTAAGATCTACTTTGACCAAGTTCTCGAACTTCAGCTATCCCTTCTTATTATTTCGGGTTTCCAATTTCAGGAGTACATCGAGATGGCTAATTATACCTAACCCCAACCATATCAAAAGATGTAGATATTCAGATTCGATATAGATTTTCAGGAGCCTATTTCACAGTCGTACATTGCTTCATAATATTATATTTATAATGTGATATAATTACGAGTATATTAATATAATATGATATATATCACTCGCGCAGGAAATTAAAAAAAAATGTCCTCATTAATGAAAATCTCCGCTAGTTGTTATTTGAGTGTCAGACAAGGAGCTTTTTCTAAGATCCTTGGTTTTGCAAATTTGCAAAACCAATTTTGGCTAAGCAAATTTGGTTCCGTTTCCGTAAATCTATGTTCTGTAAATCGGTTAAAAATGATTATTCGAAAATTTGTTCATTTACTGATGCTGCCTGAATGGTTTTCTGACTTTGCCTGGTAATAAGGGGGCTAGATCTGAGTATCCACGTCGCAACTCACTCAAATACGTGTCTGAGAAGTATGTACTTGATGTACAGGGCCGGCAGTGAAATCTGACGGTTTTTGAATAGAGATATGTGTCGAAAGGGAGGTCGGAGGGGGGAGAGGTGGGTCTCGGCCCTTTCTCCTGTTGTGGAAGTTTAGTTAACCCGTTCCGTCACATATAGGTACGGCAGACCTACACAGAAATTTTGAGTTTCAATGTTGGCAACTCTGTTGTGATTTCCAGTTGGTGGCCCCCAAGTAAATTTTCTACGTCTAGTCAAAGTGTCAGAGGCCGCCGGGTTGACCCGCTCTTGTGATTGACACCTGCAGTTAAGAACTTACTTATTGTGAACATACCGGGTCTAGAAGACCTAGTTTTTAACCAATTCCACCGAAGTTTCGAAAAAATAGTTTCAGCTATTGCAATAGTACTTTTAAAATTTTAGTTATGCAAGCTTTGCAGATTTTGTTGTTGCTTTCTTTCTAAGATCAGGGTTTTTCCTACCTAGGTAATTGGTCCTACTTAAATTATTCCCATTTTGTGCTTCAACTTTTCATGTTTTGTAATCTTTGATACATTGGCACCACTGCGAGAAAATATTGAGAGAAATTCGTACGATTCCTCGACAAACTTTGGAAAGAGTGATGACAATCTTTACCGGTCGACTTCAGGAGTGCCAGGAAATTGGAGGCCGTCATTGAAGTGATGTCATTTTCGCTACATAATGTTTTTTCTACTTTTTGGTGTGTTTCGTAAAATTCCGATCTTCTTCTTTCAAATAAAACCAACAAAATTGAAATATCTTGTAAATTCATTGATTTATCCTGTTTCAAAAACCGTCGGTTATTCCTGCCAGACTCTGTATGTACTCGTGCTGTTAAAGAACAATGACAATGATGATTTTTGTTTTCTGCAGAATAGCATGAAGAGGTATCGGCCCTTGTTCCTTAAAATTGCTCTTACTCGTGGATTCCATCCTCAAAAGATCCTGCGAATCAGACAGCAAGATAAGGTTGGTATACTGACTGAGTCAATATAATTTGTATGAACAACCCATAAATATATCATCATATGTTTTCTATCCAGGTCGGAACGGTTAAACACAAGCTGACTGATAGTGTTTGGCATACCGAAGGTAGAAAGCTACGTATTCGTCCAACAAAAATTTAAAAAATTGTTTCCTCCAAAATCAAAACGTTCACTTGCTTTTTAGGACGTCCCTCACTAGTGAGCGGCTTCCTATTGTTTTCGATCTGGGTCGGAGAAGGACAACACTCAACTGAAAATAAAAAGAACCACGTACAAATCCGTGAAAAAAGAGGGGGTTAATGCCTAAAAATTGTGAGTTTTTTGATAAAATCTTGTGTTCGCTCCCCAGGGCTTAATTCTCACGTAATTTGCGTGTTCTTTTTTGTTCGATTCGGAAAACTGTTTATTTGTGCACTACGATGCTAGAATTTTGAAAATTGCAATTGGAGGGGGTGGAAAGGGATGGGGGGGGGGGGGGGGGGGGGGTAGATTCCTAAGAAAATATTTCTCTTTTAATATTATTATTATTATTTTTTTTTACTAAATCCTGTTTGCTTTCCCCAGCGCCTTAATTCTCAACCGATTTGCTTCCTTTTTTTCTGTTGAGCTCAGACATTCCCAATGCAACCATGGGCTGGCGCCATGGTGCCAGATTGGCACCACAGTGTTCTGCCACACGGATTTTCGTGTTTGGTGTCAATGATCATAGATTTTGGAATGCTGTATAATGTAGGAGGAGTTATTAATAACTCAAGTTCTGGAAGTGAATACATCATTTATTGGATGCCTATCGCTTTTCCCCACTACTGGCCTCTTAAGGCCTATAAAAAGTTGATAGGCCTCCAACAAAACATGTATTCACAACCAGGACTTGAGTTATTAAATTAATCCTTCTTGTGCTTCACTACATTGGTGAACCCGACGTGATAAGAAGACCTGATCTCTTCGGAAAATCAAGACCCTGACCTGGCTCTTCAGCAGTAACCCAGTAGGAAAATCCGACCACAGACGCCTACGCAGGTGAGTGGACCTCCAGGTTTTCTTTTTTCTGTGCTGGATGAACTTGTCATAAGAGTTTTCTCCGGAAAAGCTGACTTTCCCTGGGTTACTGCCTGGAGGAGCCAGAAAGGCTCCTAAAGATAGGTTTCACCAATGTAATGTGGCATGAGGAGGAGTAATTAATAACTCAAAATCTGGAGGTGAATACATCTTTTATAGGAGGCCTATTGCCTTTTTATTAGGGGTGTATTAGGATGTAGCTACTGGCGGACCAGGACTGTGCCACCTAGTCTCTCATTGTCACGGTTCCAAACGCTGGCAGCCCCTTCGTTCTTACCGGTACAGTACTTGCTTCTGTTATGGCATATTTTGAAAAACCTAATTAGTACCATGTGCATTTATCGAAAATAATTTGATGAACCTACTGATGAGCAGCATCTAGAAATCGTAACTTTATTGAAAATGGTTGAGATGTGAAATCGTAGCCAAGATGGAAAAAAAAGAAGTAAAAACTCGGAACATTTATGTAAAACAAAGAACGAATTTTATTCAAACAAATTATAAGAACCTTGAAATCAGTGTTAATCAGTCAAATAGTTTTTATTTTCCTAATAGGTAAATGGAACTGTACCGGTAAAATGGAACAGTCCATTCTTGTCGCTGTCACTGCCTAACGGATGTTTTTAACTGAAAAACCGGGACCGACTCACCCCTACTTTTTATAGGCCTTACCTACAAGGAGGCCAGAGTGGGGGGCCAACTCCCACTCCTGGCTGACACCAGTGGATAGTGGATCCCCACGTGTAGCACACGTGGGGGAATCCGCAGATCTCCACGCTGTTCAGTTTTGGCACAATTCTCGACGCCACCTTGGTATGGATACATGGTGGCTCTGCACGGATTCATGTGTTGGCTACCTATCGTTGATCGTTTTGGATTGCTATTCAGTTTCGAGACAATTTTCCATCTAAAGGACCTCCCCTGAAATGCATGCACTACTAAACTATAATGTTTACGTTTCAGAGCTTTCTCAACAAGTTTGGTTCCGTTTCTGTCTGTCTGTTTGTCTATGGTAAATTCCTTGTCCCAGGCAAAACTACGAGTAATATGAAGTTATGGTCCGATTTTTATGACATTTCAGGGATTGCTCAGGTTGGGCCCTAGGCGGTCCCATATTAATTTCATTGCCGTCGCACAGCGTGAGTATCGTGTGCGCATGCGCAAAACGTTAATTTCCTGAAACTGAAACTAAAACTTCTCAGTTTCTAATAGACCAATCCCGCTCACATTTGGAAGGTTAGTTGGGCTTGGGGGTCCAAGATGATTTACCTGTGAATTTCTTCACGATTAGATCAGTAATAGCTACTGCGCATGGGTGAACTTGAAATGTGTTTTCATAGCCATAACTCCTGAACTATTCTATCAATTTCGCTGAAATTTTCACTAACTGATTCTATACGTCCATGTCAGAAGACGTGAGGGAGCCATACTGCCCAGCCAACTTGGCAGACGTTTTTTTCTCATGTTCAACCATAAATAGTTGTAACGGCCTCCAAATAGTTGTAAGTCTCCAGAATGTGGTAGAACCAACGGAAATAAAATAAAACAGGTCATTATAATGAATAAAACCACAGCAATCATATATTTGACCCTTTTAGAAATACAAATTGTATTGAAAAAGTGCAAGATCCGGAAGATGTTGTTCTGGTTCCTCCAAAGCCACATTCATCTTCTCCATCTGTTTCAATGGCTCTTTTCGTGGGTTGCAAATTCCTCTTTCTTGCCCGAATTCTGTCAAATAACAGGAAGTAGGTATCTCTCTTTTTTTCATCACATTATGAGCTGTTTATGTTTGCTTTCCGCTTTTCAATACTCACATCTCATTTCATCACATAGAAATAAGTAGGATTTCTTTGTCAATCGTGAAAAATTCCTCATTGCAACTACACCATTTTTTTTTCTTTTTTAGGTCGAAGCTGACAATAAAGATGACGAAGGCACGATTGTACTAATTATGATCTACAGAGTGCTGAGTGGGATAAATTGCATGATGTTCTTATTTTTCAACAATGAAGTGTGTTATGACTGTTTAAACCAGGTACAAACTGTTTGTCAATGAAGAAACCTGACGACCCCTCGCATTGTGCAATTGCCTACTCAAAATTGACTCAAGTTTTACAGTTATTCAAGGTTCCTACAAATCGTTCCAAAATACAAACACAATTCATGATGGTAATAAAGAAAATATTGCAATAGCATTGATCTAATTTTGAATCCAACCCAAAGCGTATCCGCGTCTTATACCTACCTATAGCTACTCGTACTACAGAAAACACGATAACATCTTTCAGTGAGTAGTAACAAAAGTTCCATTCGTGCTGCATGAGTTGATGAGCGAATTTTCAAAGAATTATCTCAACCGATTTTGTGGGTGATTCTTATAGGAAATTTTGCGCTGATTCCGAATATATCATTATGTTCCATTGTTTACGATGGTAATTCACACTAAAAACCTCAAAAAACTCGTTTTTTTACCCTTATTCTTCAAAATTTGACACCTTGGAGTACTCGAAAAATTCTGGTCAACGAACTCAGCCTTTCTTTTGTTATTATTGACATTTTGGAATTTTTTTGGTAGAGTCCTGGTTCAGATGTTTTCTGGAGTGACACATATATTATATAAATATTTAAAAGTTCAGGAACCGTTTTAGAATGTTCTGAAACGGATTTCCATTGAGAAAATGTTCAAACATTTCCATTACTAACCTGTTACTAGTCATTGTTAGCCTGTTGACCTGCCAAGCGTTTTACCTGTTAAGCGTCTCCATGATTGGTTTCCTATTTTTAAACTAATTTAAGTATTTTTTATTCCTGTATTGTTATAAATTATTTCACCACATATCGACGAGTGCGAATACCACTGTATGATATGCAGAAATATACGATTTGATTTGATACTAAAATTTCGAAGCCGTTGCAATAGCTTCATTTCCTTCGAAAATTCTTTAAAATAGTTATTACAAATGTCTAAAATTTCAAGTTTAAGAAACAAAAAATTATGCCAAAATAATAATATCAAAAGAATGAACACTCTCGGGAGCAAAGTTTGTAAAATCCCAAGTGTGCACAAGGGTAGTAGGTAGCAGCATGTAATTTGTAGGTAAAATGCAATTAATGCATGAAATATTTTGATGGATTCATGAAGTGCGTAGATATAAAATCATCATCTGGTAGTCTCCCACCAATGTTTACAACCCCTCAAATACTCTTCCGTTCCCATTTATTATTTTCTCCTGAACATTTTATCTTGTAGGCAAAAATTCTTGTTGAATCTTTCACAATATTTCCATAGGTAAATTATATTCTTGAACCTTTCCTTTTATTGAATTATTGTTCATTTTTCTTCGACATTTTCAAAACAATATTGTTGTTTGTATTTTGCTTCCGAGTCTACCGAAGGAAGCTTTGTTTTCACTTCGAAAATCGAAAAAATTTTTGTTCTCCAAAATTGAAATTTACTAGCATTTTATGTTTCAGAGCGGGCCCAAGTGGACAAAAATTGCGGAAGTCTGAATTTTGTCGACTCGCCAATAACATCAAAATCACCCTGTGTCTTCATTACCTATACCCACCTAATTAGGGCATGTAAACACTGAAAGACAGACTAAGGCAAGACCGAATTTGGTTACGAAGGTCAAAAACGTTAAATGCAATTTGGAAATTTCGTTTGTTGAGGAGGAAATGTGTCACCCGAAAGTGATAACAAGAAAAAAATACCGACCTTTAAACAAAATCGATAATGGGGCCTAATTGAGCACGAAATAACTATTTTATAGAACGATAATCTTAATTTTAGAATAAGGGTATTGAAGGTGCCATATTTAGCTGATTATTGGTTCTCATGGCGTCCACCATCGCTTATTTCGTGCTAACGTGTTTTTGGGTTTTGGGTGCCAACGGTCAGGTCTTGGTAAGTAAGATGAGTTGAATCTAAATCATTTGGGCTTTTGTGGGTTTATTTATTTACTGAGCTGATCTGATAGGCAGTAAGCACAACCACGCGATATCGACACTCTTCCGGACTTGTGACACGGCTCCTTCTTGATTAACTTGATTTAATCTATAGTCAAGAAGGCCAAGGGTTACAACGTTGCACTCTCCTCAGAGGGGACCGACATGGATGTTCCCACCACCACCCCAGCTAACCAGTAGTCATAACTACCAGGTGGTGGAATTGACGTTATTTGGCAAAATAACCATCCCAGCGCACATTGTGCTCAGAGTGTGCACATAAACGCGATCAGGTTCAAACTGCACAGTCATTTGGAACAAACCTAAAATCAGATGGAACAGAAAAATTTCGAACACAAACTCGCATTGTGCGCAGAGGGCTCTGTTCACACAAAATGTTCGTTTATGTTCAAACTGCACAGTCAGTTGGAACTACATAAAATCAGATGGAACAGAAAACATTTCGAACCTTAACGCAAATTGTGTGCAGAGGGCTCTGTGCACCCAAAATGTTTGTTTATGAGCGTTTATGTTCAAACTGCACAGTCAGTGTTGAAACAAACCTAAAATCAGATGGAACAGACAAATTTCGAACATAAACGCTCATTGTGCGCAGAGGGCTCTGTGCACCCACAATGTTCGCTTATGTTCAAACTGCACAGTCAGTTGGAACAAACCTAAAATCAGTTGAGTCTTATTAACTCACAATAATACTGAATGACAATAATATTGAGTCAAATTATGACAAGGTAAATTATGCTAAGCTTTTGGAACAATATGTCCGCAGTGTATGACAATAATATTGAGTCAAATTATGACAAGGTAAATTATGCTAAGCTTTTGGAACAATATGTCCGCAGTGTATCTTAAGTGATCGTTTCGTTGTTTCAAAATAACCAAATTTATCAAGTCTAATGATTCCAAAACATGTTCTAATTTCGGTTCCATAGATTTCTGCTGACGGATGGTCGTATAGAGGAATAACGCTGAACATATTATCAAGTAGAGGAATACAACCAGATCGAATCCTCAACATGTCAAAGGATGTGAGTAGGTAGTCCTTTTGTTGTAATAACTCACTAACTTGTTAGTCACCAGCTATATACATCAGCTAGTTTCAAATATTAATTTGTTAGTCGATGTGGTGGAACCATATTCCAGTTCGGAAAGAAAAAGTTGGAGTCTTCTAATAGTTGTCCTAATAAAAGAACATGTTTATGTGGATTCTACCACTTTCTTCGGCCTTATTGTACTCGAAGCCCTGGGGAAAAAACGACTTGAGTTCATTAAATATAATTTTGATAAAAACCAATTTAATGTTTTAATAACTAGAAAAACACTGTAAATATTATTGCAAAAATAAAAAAGCATTGTATAAGCAATTTGGATGTTTGAGAACTGTATTATGTAAAAAAACAAATTCAAATGTCAAAAACAAGTATAATTAAAGCGTTGTGAAGGAACAATAGGACAGTTCTTCACCAATATGATCATTTCTGTTCAATTGTCGACGTAAGACGGATCGCCCCTATTCTTGGAGTCGACTTTTACATTTTCCGATCCAATTAATTCTTCATTTCATTTTCTCACAAATTTTCAAGTCGCCTTATATAGTCACAGGAGAACCTCACCACTGTTTGAGACCCTTTCACTATGTGTGCTCTTGATTGGCGTTGGTTATTCCTCCCGGCTCCTTTTCACTTCTCTCAGCCTATAGGATTCAAGTTCCCTTCCAACCCTTTCACCTTTGCTTGCACGTGATTGGGTATTCCTCTCAGCCCCTTCACTTTTCTCGATGGGGTAAAAGTTCCCTTTCTCCTGTGACTATATAAGCTGTGCTCTTTCTGATGTACCTCAGTTCTTGTTTGTTACTGATGATTACCTAACCGTCAAAATCGATTTAACTTTGTAACTCATTATTTTCGCGGAAAAAGACAACATTTTTTCATTAACTCCGGTTTCTTTTTATTGAAATGGATTTCTACAACTTCGTAGCGAGTGATTTAGTTCGTGACTTGGATTGGATTCTATTGAAAATTTATTTTATGTTTGTAATGAAGGCGCGCAGAATTGCGTAAATATTATTCCATCGAAAAGAGGCGAGTAGGTCTGTACTATTATACATGCTTCATATAATAAAAACATGTTCATAATTTTGCTGCAGATCGCGTTCGATGGTTCGTTCTCAATCAGCGCCATGTATCGTGTAGGCAGCAAAGTTTCTTGCATCCTTCGCATATATTTCGGGAAAACTGTGGCCGAAGTGAGACAGGTGCAATCGCGATGTACCTAGCTGAGGAAATAAACCGACAAATAATCCAGGGATGATAAATATGGAGTGCAAATCATAACTGACGTGCAACTGAGAGAACAATCTTCTAATGTAAAAGGTAATTTGATATTTTTGTGTTTCTCTATGTACCTACCTAATTCATTAAATTATTGTTGAAGAAGATATATTTATTTACTTTTATCCCACCATGAAAAATGCACCTTTATTCACAAGGAAACAAGAACAACATGTAAACTTAACACAATCCATAAGTTACTTCCATTGATTTGTATTCAGTTGTTTGATATACTTAGAACAAGGAAAACTTCAGGTCAGTGCATGCATCGGCGAATGCAACCAAATTGTTTCTGTCAGTAACTGACAGAAGAACTGTTCTTCTTACCCAGAATATGGTGCCATCTTCATTCTAAGGATTTTGATGAAATTCTCAGGATTTGATTTACTCTCAATGCTTTCTACTGCTGCAATGGCTTTAAGACTTTTCAATTGCAAGGACTTCAAAAACGTTCCTATTATTTTTTGCTAATGTTCAATAGTGAGTTAGTAATATAACCTTATAATTCTTTTGCATTAATCTTTACCTACATACTATCAAGTAACTCAGAGTTACTGCCCTCAGGCAACACGTAACGTGGTATTATTTTAGTGGTTTCTATGAACCCTAGTTCTTTAGTATCGATGTATCTTGAAACCTTTGCGTAGGTAACGTGATCCTATATTTTTTGTATTGTGATATCTAAACATTTTACTATTTCTTGTAATAAATCAAGATACGTGATACATATTCGTTCTTGACTACAATTTGTTGGCTAGGGCAAGGAACTCGATATCTTAAAGGTTACCAAGCGAGGGCAACACCCTTCAGGTAGCCTCAACTTTGTTTGAAACATAATAGAAGAGTGATCTGATCCTTCAGGTTCGCTTTAGGGTTTCCCCAGTCTAACCTATTTTGAGTTTCTACTGAATGCGTGGCCCTTTTGGTACGCATTAGCCTCCTTCCTAGACCAGACTTACACTAGGTATGATTCCTATTGTTTAGGAAGGGCATTACCCTTCAGGTAACCTCAACTTCAATTAAAAGAAAAGAAAACGGAGTTAAATAGAAAAACGTAGTCTATTTCCACGAAAATAATGAGTTACAAAGTTAAATCGATTTCGACGGATAGGCTATCATCAGTAACAAACAATAACTTTTTTTGAAACATAATAGAAGCGTGATCCTTCAGGTTCGCTTTAGGGTTTCCCCAGTCTAACCTATTTTGAGTTTCTACTGAATGCGTGGCCCTTTAGTTCGCTTTAGGGTTTCCCCAGCCTAACCTATTTTGAGTTTCTACTGAATGCGTGGCCCTTTAGGTACGCATTAGCCTCCTTCCTAGACCAGGCCTTCAATAGGTATGATTCCTATTGTTTAGGAAGGGCATTACCTTTCAGATAACCTCAACTTTTTTTTAAACATAATAGAAGCGTGACCCTTCAGATACGCATTAGGCTCCTCCCTAGGCCAGGCTTACACTAGGTATGATTACTATTGTTTAGGAAGGGCATTACCCTTCAGGTAACCTCAACTTTTTTTTGAAACATAATAGAAGCGTGATCCTTCAGGTTCGCTTTAGGGTTTTCCCCCGCCTAACCTATTTTGAGTTTCTACTGAATGCGTGGCCCTTTAGGTACGCATTAGCCTCCTCCCTAGACCAGGCTTACACTAGGTATGATTCCTATTGTTTTACAAAAAGTAAAATAAATAATATTTATCATGAAGATAAGTACCTAGGTGATTAATATTTATAAGAGATCTATGGCATTGTAGTATGTTCAAGACCTGTTATGCAAAAAGGGCCTTTAAATTTGCTGGGGGATCAATACGGGCCTGCGATTAATTTTTTCGAGGTAACATTACTACTGGTAAACTAAACTTCAATTCTTAGTATCAGAGACTCGTTCTCTCTGTATTGTTGAGGGATTTTATAGGACTGTAGCAGATAAATGGAAATGAAGAATGTTTCATGTGGAAGTGCATGTACAAAAACTTTGCTGAGCTGAATCTCAAAATTCATTTTTGTTGAAGGGCCCTTATTGCAGGCGCCTCCTACAGGGGACAAAGTCGTTTTTAATGGACTTTTGGCGATGTTTCATGATGACAATTATGACTGTCTCCATTAATGTACTTATTGCGAATTATTTTTTCAAAGCACCGCCTGGTGTAATAGAAGTAGTCGTCGAAAACAGTTTGTTATTTTGATCTTTTCCATCGTTTTCCACTTAGAAGAAGTTACCCATAAGAAATAATAGGAAATGATAAAGAGGGATTTTGTGATTCCTATAAATCGAATAAATAAAATTCCATGAAACAAGATCACTATCGTAATAAAATGAACGTTGCTCATCTTACAACTACGTCCATTTTTAAGATTGACGAGGCCATGAATGATTCATGGCAAATGATGTTTCATTTCTGGACATCAAAATAAACGACAGCTTGGATCATTTTGGTACAAATTGATGTTGATTTGCCTTAGAATTCTCGTTCGATGTTACGAAATTTGGCAGTAAAATGGATTTGGGAAAACACGTTGTGGTATCATTGCTTTTGGTAATCCTGAGCGAGTGTAGCGAACAGGTAAGATATTTACGAACCTACCTTGATATTTACGTAGGTACTATAGATAGACAAGAAACGACAAGCCTAACTAACCAATTGAAGACCGGTAATGGCGTTCACGTTCATTGGTGCTTCCTTTATGCTTTGAATTGATGCTGCGAATCTAAACAATCTTTTTATTATCGAAATTACTATAGCTTTTGCTTTATTATTAGCTATTACATTGGTACACGAGTTTTTTTCCAAGTATTTTCCGTTCGCCTTGATAAGGCGCGTTTTACTATTCACTATTACTTTTACTATTCACTATTACTTATCATTTTTATTTGATCTGAAGACATATTTTCCTTTCGCCATGAAAAGACTCGTTTAACTATTCAATATTATATTTTCCATTTCATACCATGAAATATCTACGGTTTTAACCTTAATTAATTACCTTTTTTAATTCTTGCAATGAAACTGCACAATAAATTGAGTAGATATTTCTATCCCCAATCGTTGTCTATCTATATCTGACTACAATTTATTTTACAAACCGAACCGGGATAAACCGATTCCAGAAATTTAACACTTTTCATATATACATAATTATATATATACAGGGTGATTCAGGACGGAAGCGAAAAAAAAAAATTGGGTGAAACTAGACCCAAAATGGGGTAGAATGCCACCAACCGCACCTTTCTACCTCAATCTGTTCCCAAGATTAGATTTTTTAAAAGTTTTTTTCAGAAAACCACGTTTTTTGCCATAAAAACCACATTTTTGCACTTTGAACTCACATTTGACTCGGTCACATATTCCTTGGTCTGAAACAGATTTCCATGAAGAAAATTTAAAAAATTTGCATTATTTAAATTTTGAAGCCATTGCAATAGCTTCATTTTCTTCGAAAATTCGCTAAAATGCAATAATGCTGCCAGCAAATCAGAGTTTGACTAGGTAGTTAAATTACAACGACTAACTACTACTAGAGCCTCGAATCTCCTTTCAAAGATAATAACTGATTACGGATAGTCAGCTGCTGAAGTGAATTGATAAACGGGTATGTGGAATATTTGAGGACTTCATCAAGCTAGAAAACGAAGCCCTGACCTCCAACATTGTGAATGCATTGGGCCGAAGTGCTGGTTAGCTGGGCTTGGAATTTCGTGTTGATTACTATAATATTGGTGTGGTGTAATAGGTAACTGTAATATACAGGCACTTGACAGAGTTTCTTAGCGAATTTTCGAAGAAAATGAAGGTATTGCAATGGCT